>SEYY01019268.1:42500-62500 GCA_009176605.1 Armadillidium nasatum | reverse complement strand
GATAGGATTGAGTTAAATGCTGAAAAACTTATAAACTGTTAAGCTCTTTCCAGTTCACTTGACTCTTTATGTTTGCGACATGAAGTTGGTGCTTTGTCTGTTTTCTATAGGTACGACAATTGAAAATGCTGGAGGGAATTGAATACTCGTATACCTCCACCTTTACAACGTTCTCTAAGAACATGAGGTTCATTGTCTGCAGGTGGATTTTGTGTGGGCATAGGCAACTCCAGGTTTGTCCGTTGTGGTATTATCTTTATTCCAGCCAACTCCGTTTGTGGAATTCTCTTCCATCTTCTGTATTTCCTGCAGAATTTCATTTCATGTATTTTAAAGCTTACGTATGTGCTCAAATAAGAAATTTGTGTTAGGTGAAATGTGCGTTTTTTTTATTATTTTATTATTTCAACACCCCTTCCTAGAATAGGGCTCTGCCCATGAGGAGTAGTGATAACTATTTAAAAGTTTTGAAAAGATACAAATCCGAAGAGAAAAATATTTTGTCATAAAATGATACTTTGCATGATTCTCAACACGGTTTTAGAAAGTGTGGATCTTGTGAGACAAGCCCATCTGAAATTCACAGAATAAATATATTCAGTAATTATTGGTTATGGTGACAAAGGTGAACCGGTTGGTGCTATTTATTTATTTAGGTAAAGTATATCATTCTAAGCTAGTGTACAAGTCCCAACAGAGTATATTGTTGGAGTGGTTTCTAATTTGATAAAAAAAATTGGTTGAACCATAGAAGGCGAAGTAATAGTAGTAAATCATCTTTGAAATGGTAAAAAGTGGTGTACCTTAGGGTTCCGTGCTGGAGCACTACTGTTCCCTCTCTCTCTCTCTCTCTCTCTCTCTCTATATATATATATATATATATATATATATATATATATATATATATATATATATATATATATATATATATATATATATATATATATATATATATATATATATATATATATATATATATATATATATATATATATAGTCCCATGCAGTTGTAACTTTTAAATCCTTGAATTATGTCAAGAGGCTGGTGTTCTTGTGTCTTAAAGTTGTGTGCCGAATGGTTGACGTTTGATAGCCACTACTTTTCTTCAGGGACGTTGCAGCAGTTGCCTCTGTTGGAAGACCACTTCAAAGGAGGAACCACAGTCGAGGGCAAATATTACTTCCAAACTGGGTATCCTTTGAAGGGCAGAGGTGTTCAGATCTTCTTCAGAGTCCTTAGATATCTTCTTCTTGGAGCCTGTTGCTGTGATAGGTTTAATAGCCCAGGACAAAGGTGTAGATGTCAAGCTATATTGTTTCACAGTTTTTTGAAGATGAAGGCCGCCCCTCTTCTGGGACCGTGGTAACTACTTTTTTATCTCAAAAATGGGAAAGATATTAAAAAAAAAATAGAACAGATTTCCATTTATCATTATTTTCTATTCAAAATTTACAATAAAACCTTATTATTAAAATATTTTCATTACAACTTATTGGATAAACATTAAAAAAATGTTATAAAAATTAATAACTATTTATTTTTACATAAAAATTTTTTTTTTTTTTTTTTTTTTTTTTTTATTATTTTAATTATATTAATTTATATATTAATTAAATAATATATATTATATATATATATATATATATATATATATATATAATATATATATATATATATATATATATATATATATATATATATATATATATATATATATATATATATATATATATATGATTATTTTATGTTTCTAGATAATACCTAATTAACTCCAAGTTGAGATTTTATTAACAGTCATGAATAGGAAATGACAGGATTTTGATGGAATAGAAAAAAGTTTGAGTGTGGTTAACAGTGACAATTTGAAAATTTCGAAACAATGTTTAGAAGCTAGAGATTGAACAAACAAGATGTTAAAAAGTAATGTTGCCTGTAAGAGCAAAGGCGAAATAAAGATGTTCTGTAAAATATGTTAGACCATTAACCTAGTATTGTAGGAGTATTGTTCGAACCTCTTATCTAAGAAAGGATATTGATGTGTTTGTGGCAGAACGACGTAGAGCTACAAGGATGATCTCTGACTTTGAAAATAAAGGAATTGAACATGATTTCTCTGGAAAGGGGACTTCTGAAAGGGGATGTGATTGAAGTTCAAATACTTTTTCCATCTCTCTACCCTGCAGTAGATCGAGAGTAAGTTTTTCATACTATATCAAGATAGATGAACTAGAAGTCCTGAAAAGGAAACTGAAAAAGAAAACATTTAATCTCCATTTGATAAAACACTTCTTTAATAACCAAGTATTAAATTTTTGAAATGGTTTGCTTCAGGGTGTGATACCAAAATAGTAATTCACTAGCAATTTCAAGAAATTGGTTGGATAGGTATGTGAATTATTTAGAAATTATATAAAAATGTACAATTATTTATTATTTTGGGTTTTGATAGGAGTTTTGTTATTTTTTTAAAAAAAATATTAGCTTTTTAGAATTGGTTATTGTGATTTGAAATATAGATATTATTTTGTATTTGTGTAGTTTCTAACTTAAATGGCATGTACTAACAACTAGCATAGTAGTTGTAATACTAACAACTCAGGTTAGATTTTGCTATAGGTTGGTGGCTTTATATATATGACTGTATTCTCATATAACTTAACTTACATGCATGGAGAGTTGGGTTGGGACAGTCTTTGTTAAGCCATGTTGCTTACTGGCTTTATTTTTCTTCTGTTCTTATAAGAGGGTTTTGTCTCTTGAAAGGGAATTTTCCCGGAAGATAAATTAAGGAAAGAACTTGACCATGTTAGTGTCCGAGTTTGAAAAGTAATTATTAAAGAAGAAAGTAGAAATAAAACAAAAAGATGAATATATAGTGTATTATATTTAGTGTAAAGAAGGTAAAACTAGGGAAGATGATATCAAAATGTGGGGGAAATGCAAGGTTAGAGAATGAAACGAAGGTTTTATTTTGGGCCTTTATGATAAACACAAGGGCAACAAAAGATAAAAAGGAGAAAATCATAAAGTATCGGAAGGATAAAGAGTATTTATTATATAGTGAAAGTGAAATTTAGAATAGGGGTAGCTTAAGTCAAAATAAAATAAAGTGAATGTTTCAACATATATATATATATATATATATATATATATATATATATATATATATATATATATATATATATATATATATATATATATATATATATATATATATATATATATTAGCGCCAGAGGCCCTGCCTTTAGGAATTATCAAACTTTGGAATTACACAGTCTTAAAACTTAAAAATCTCATTTTTTTTCTTTCATCCTGAAATCGTACTAAATCTATCCTCGTTAACACTATAAGAACTCTCTTCTCCCTAGAAAATCCAATATTCCTTCTAGTTCCTCTTCTTCACGTTCTTTCTGACAGTCAACTCCAACTTTGCTTCTTCCTCTTTCACTCCTCATGTCTTCCGCTAAAGACATTATGACTTTAATTCCACTTTAGATGACTTTGGATCTATCCTTCTACTAAAATCTCCCTCCAACTCATATATGTCAAATATTGCAATTTCTTCTGATGAAGTGATTTCTTCTTTGCTTAACACAATCATCGGTATCCCACCTATGGTTTTTAAAACTTGTGATTTTGAGTTTGCATTTTGCCTTGTTAAGCTATTTCGTTTATACCAATCAGCTTTCACATTTCCTTCTTGCCGAAAGCGTGAGCCCATTTAATCTGTTCAGATGAAGGGAACCCCTCTCAACACTCTAACAATCGTTCTATTGCTTTAAATTTATTTTTATCCTTAACTAAAATATTCGTAAACATCTTGAATCTCCTAATCTTATCTCTGATTGACGAATATGACTCCATAAGTGGTGTTCGACCGGTGATATTCTTCCCTTGCTCTCTGAAACTCGATCCTCTGCCCTTTGGCAATTTGTGAACTTTTTGTTGTAGATTTCTGTCCATAAAGAAAGATTTAGAAGGAATTTGCTGACATAAGGCTTGTAATTCTAAAATTCAAACTTTCGGTATCTATATTTTAATCTGTGGCATTGTCTCTGATTTCCTTTCTGATCGTTCTATAAAAGTTGTTTAAACAGTTACCGTTCTTCCTTTAAATCTATCGATCAAGGTGTTCCTCGTGGTTTAGTCCTATCTCCAACTTTTTCCCTATTTCTCGCTTTTTATTCTCTCTCAACCACTTCATTACTTAGATCACTTCTGTAACAATGAATCCAAGCTTCATTACCCTTTTAATTGAAAGAAGTCCTACTTACCAGCAATTTATTGATGCTATAGCCAAAAAATTGAATGATTTTATGAAGCTAAAATAAATATAATAATTGTTATGAGATACAAAAAAAGACTTTATCAAAATTGAACATACTTTTAGAAAGAACAAATTTGTTAAGTATGATATTTATATCAGCAAAAAAAAAAAAAAAAAAAAAAAAAAAATCCTGAAGGCAACAAAAAACCTTTGAAAGTTAAATTTTTACTATAATAATTGCTAACAATAATAATAATAATAATAATAATAATAATAATAATAATAATAATAATAATAATAATAATAATAATAATAATATTCAGATTGTTCTGGTCAAATTGCTAGATGGGGGAAAGAGGAACTTCATTCAATTCGGCTCATTTGTAGACAAATACTGTTATGAATATACTGTACAAATAGTACTATTATATAACTTTTCTTTAAAGAAAAAACATAAAAAAAACCCTCCTATAAATATGGGGGAAAATTCTAACTATGCAACTTAGATACCTTTGGGAAGTGACCCTATACTATATAATTACCTGCAAGAGGTATAAGTTTCAAAATATGTTTTCTAAAACACCTTATCTAATATAGATAAAGCCCTGCCATACAATTCAGTAAAATATATAAAAATGGTAAATAAATGTTTAGAAACTAAGTTGTAATACTATATCCTAGGATTTACAACCCAAATAAAATGGTTCATCAAATTCAGGACACTAAATTGCAAGCAAGAACTAATCAAAATTTATATTAGTTTTGTCAGGTGATTTTATCAACTTTCTAACAAAGTAATTAGAAAACTCTATTAAAACTTGAAGGCAACTCCCATAAATGCATACATAAAATTAGTAACAAATTGTATATAAAATCAGGCATTAGCCATAAATAACTTTAAATGAAAATTTGATTAATTTACAGAGTTTATTTTTTATATGGGTCTTGAGCAAATTAAGAAAGAGATAATTACCAACAAATATTTAATCTTACCCGAGAAAATTTTGTAATCTTTCTTCAACACAAATCTTAAGCTTGACGTTGTTCCAAATTTGTATCTTAAGATTTGTAGGATTCCTCTATAAAGGGTTTTCAAATGGATCCGATATCTTGTTTAGTGATCACACATCAAGGCTGCTAAATAAAGGAATTCTTTTGGCAGTAAAACGCTCTTCTGCAATTATATGCCTTAATTAGGTTTTGTTAGAATAATAGTTATTGCTCCAGCTCCTAAGCTTCTGCCATACCCTAGCATGATAATAAAAAAACAATGATTCCACTTTTTGGTGAAAGTTTCTCTGGTGACATTTCAGGAGATTTGGAGCAAGATCAAATATTTTTAGTTTTCTCTCTTTCTTAATTAATAATAAAGATTTTGTAAATAAATAAAATGTAGTTTAATAATTTATTTATTGAACTACATAAATTTTAAAGTATGGAAGTGAGAGTCAGAGATATCAGATTTTGGTCAACGTGTCTGGTATAAAAACCAATTTAGAATTTCTCTCTTCCAAATAGTAACCTTGTAACCAGGTGTGTTCATATTGACCCAGTTTACCAGGTGATTGAACAGCTGGGGTCTGGCCATTTAAATAAAGGAACTTATGGCTTTTAATTTATTTGATATGTAAGAGATATTGAATTTTAATATATTTCGGTTCAATTTCATACATGTCTTTACCAGAGTTAGCTTCAAGATTTTAATAGTTATTTCCTCTCTGTTTTTTAGTAAACTGGGAATTAAAAAATGACTTAATATTTTGTAAGAAAGCTAGTTTTCTGTACATGCTATGAGGGTGATCTTGGAGAAAATAACCTCTAATGTTTTGCGAATTTGTAACTGGGGCAGGGAAACTATGGTTGTTTTCAGTTGAGTCATATATATTGTACTGTTTACATTTTCCCGAGTCAATTTCGCTAGTGCAAATAACACTCAAATTTGATTTTTATTATTAGTTTTAAAAATATTTGCATCAATTTTTATCACTCATTGAGTTTTGCAAATATTCATTCACATCATTTTCTACAAATGTAATAAAAAATTTTACATATGCAAAAGCTTAGTGTTATTCAAATTGAAAAGGCCATATATATATATATATATATATATATATATATATATATATATATATATATATATATATATATATATATATATATATATATATATATATATATATATATATATATATATATATATAGGTCAGACTGCACTTTGAACCACTTAAATATTTCAAAAACTACTGAATGAACGTAAAAAAGGATAACATTTTTGGAATCCTTGTCGAATTTTAGGTAAGAATATTTTAAAATAAATTTAAAAAAATGTTTGTGTACGATAAGTGATGATCTAGCAAACTTAATTCGACTTTTTTAACCTGAACGACCGAAGATTGCCGTTGTATACAAGCCTAACTGATGTATTACACCTATATATATATATATATATATATATATATATATATATATATATATATATATATATATATATATATATATATATATATATATATATATATATTGAAATGAAACACGACTCCTCAAACTTATATCAGGTGATATTAAAACCGAACGTGATTGGCCAGTTCGAAAAGAGTGAGGGCGAAAGGAGGAATGCAGAAGAGAGAGTCAAGCAGTGAGGCCAGATCAACGTGCCTAGAAACGTGTACTGAGAGCATCGCTCTAAGAGAAAGCAAATAAGGCTTAATATAAAGGGAATGAAGTGGGTTTGCAGTGCTTTAAATTCAATACTTAGGTAGTGAAAACTCTATAAGCTGTACAGTTTATGATTATTAACCTTGCCTAAGTCCTGTTGTAGAGTAAATAGAATATTGAATAAGGTGATGATGAAAATTTGATAGTGCTGTACTATTAGGCTTAAGAAATAAACATAATAAGTGAACAAAGCTATCTTTAACCCTATACTTCTTAATATACCGTGCAATTGCAAGGCATTGCAAATTTGGTGACCCCAGAGTGACGTATTGCTATATTTCAACATTGCAATTAAATTGACAGTGATTTTTAAGCCACAGAAAAGCAAAAAGAAAGTGGAGATTAAACAAAGAGACACTTCAGGAAATAGAGAGAATTGGAATATCAGGGAAGGTCAAGAGAAGGCAGTTACAAAATGCGACGCATTAGAAAACCCCCCCCAAAAGCAAGGTCCACTAGGGGAAAGGAGAAGAAAAATCTACCCAAGAACTCAGACGCAACCAACAGAGAGGAACTTTCCTCTCCAACGCCAACCGACAATGATTCTTTTAGAGAGAGGGAGGAGAATTCTCCCCCCAAGCTACAACGTCAAGACACAGAAACAGAAGAGAATCCCCCAACTCCCCCATTACACCCCCACGAAGGCAGACCACCCAGCAACGACCGTTATATGCGAGCGACTTACCGCGATTTGATGAATCAGATGCCATCAACTGGATAAATACAATAAACAATATATTTAAATTATATTCCGTGAACGACCCTAAAGAGAAAGTTAAATTATTATCTACAATATTACCCACGACTCTAATTGCTAAACTAACATTCCCCTTGAGCAGCAACTGTTACAGGGAATTGCTACAGGACATAGAAGCTACATATGCCCCTTGTCTCCGAGAGAGTGTAAGGTCAGTTTTTAAACATGGGCTAAAACAAGACGAAAGACCCTCCGAATATTTGGAGAGAGTTAAAAATGCATTAGGAAACTCTAATTATTCATTGCTTGTGAACAACGACGCAAAATTCCTGAGAGAACTATTCTTAACAGAAATGCCAATCCCCATTCAAATTTCGTTGCAAACTATGGTAGAGAGTGCCTCAATCGAAGAAATTGTGAGAATCGCCGACAACATGTTATAGAATGTTTTCAACTCTCGAAGGGACTCAAAACCCATTCCCCCACGGGAACAAAGGATGGGGGCAAGCCTTCTCATTGAGAGGAGGCACGATGCGCGTGATTGCCAAATCTAATTAACGAGAAGAAGAGAAAGACAATGACTGTTTAAAGGAATTAATAAAGAGTCATTCTGAGATTTTAAAACAAATTAAGGATCTTTCAAGTAACGTGAATTTCATAGCAGAAAAATTATATAGCGATCGCTATGAAAGGGAAAACCCGAGATACCACGGGGAATCTACAAGACGTGGCAGAAGCGCAAGCGTAAGAAGGAATACCAACGCTGGAAGAAATCATACAGGCTACCAAAGAGACCGAGATCTTTGTGTGCACCACCAACAGTTCGGACATAAAAGTTATAAATGTGAATTCGGACAATGTGCCATGGCACCTCTTTTAAAGAAGGAAAATAAACCAACGAGAACGACTAACTACGCCGCGAGATCTGACAGTGCGGGAAACGAGTAAGACGACACCCGGTAGACTTAAACGTAAAGAGAAGCAGATGGTAAGGTTTGCGGGTGTCGTGAGTGTAAAAATTGTAAACGAGACTTTCATTAGATATTACGTAGAGGATTTGAACATAAACGAGAACAAGAATTAAATTGGTCGATTACAAGCTCATATGCGTACCCTACGGATACGCATATGTGCTTGATATTATATTATTTTTATTTAATATAATAATCTAATTAATATAATATATATAATATATATATATATATATATATATATATATATATATATATATATATATATATATATATATATATATATATATATATATATATATATATATATAATATATATATATATATATATATATATATATATATATATATATATATATATATATATATATATATATATATAAATATAATATTCAATGAATTATATTTTCAATTTAAATGCCGAAATAAAAAATAAAATAATAAATAAAAAAAAAAAATAAAAAAAAAATAAATAATAAATAATATAAATATTTTAATAATAATTTTATTAATGAAAATTTATTAATAATATTATATTAATTTTATTAATAATAACAAGCTCATATGCGTAGCCCTACGGGATACGCATATGTGCTTGTTATTATTATTATTTTATTTAATTTAGATTTCATTTAAAATACTTCTCTCTATTATGTTTTACTGTTTTTATTAGCAAATTTATGCCAATTTAAGCGATTTCTAACTATCCAATTCTAATGAAATTTCATTTTTATATTTAATTTGGATAGCTTTTCAAGTTTGAATTCTTTTAAATTTTCTGAATTTTTCATATTTATATAAGTTTTACGTAAATGTCCAATGTCAGAATTTCGAATAACGGGACGACATCATCTCTATTTTACTTAAACTAATCTGTAGCAATTGTCAGATGTCAGTTTTGATAGTCATTCGACGTAAACATATTTTTTTTAAATTTCTGTATTAACTTGAAGTTCACTAACGTGGAATTTTTTAAGTCCGTCAAGTGACTCTATCTAGATTCATATTTTCATATTGAATTCAAGAAACGTTGTTGGGAATTTTTCACTTTATTTTTCTTTTCTACTTTTCAAATTCATATGAAAATTTCCATATACAGTATATTTAGTGAGTACTTCAAGTTTTTTATTCGTGTAAATTTTTTTTTTTGCCTATATTTTCAGAGTAATTTAAACCTTTTTATAAATAAATTCCTCTATATATGCTTTGCTGCTTTCAATTTCGAAATTTATATCAATATTTTCTATTTCTAAATAGGTGATTCAGAAGAAATTCGATTTTCATTCTTGATTAATTAAACAAGCTCTTCAAATTTACATTCTTGTAAAAAAAATTTTACCTCTTTATATTTTTTGGGTTATTTGATTTTTTTGATTAAAGAGTTTCCTGTATTTATGATTTACTGTTTTCAATTCATAAATTGATGCCAATTTTAACCATGTTTTTATTTAATCGATTCTAACGAAATATAATTTTTATTCGAAATTTAAAAACCTCATCAAGGTTGGATTCTTTTATTTTTTTTTTTCCTTATATTTTCAAAAATAAAAAATAAAATTAAAATCATAGTTTCCTCTATCTATGTTTTGTCGTTTTCAGTTTTTTTTTAAAAGGTAATTTAACGAGATCTTCATCTTTGGATTCATGTAAATATTTCACTTCTCTTATTTATGAATTTTTTTTATTTTTTTTTATATTTTATTTTTTTATTTTAAATGAACTTAAAAACTTCTAATTTCTTTTCAGCAGTAAACTAAATTCATATTTAAAATTTAGTTCCGAAATATTAACAAAAGAAAAGAAAGAATGGGAAACCCAAGTTCATATCCCGGACTTAGCAACAATGAAAACAGCAACAGAAACGACAACAACAACAACAACAACAACAACAACAACAACAACAACAGCAACAATGAAAACAGCAACAGAAATGACAACAACAACAGCAACAATGAAAACAGCAACATAAATGACAACAACAACAACAACAACAATAATATAATAATAATAATAATAATAATAATAATAATAATAATAATAATATTTATTATCACTGTCATTTTAATATTTATTATCATAATTGCAATAATAATGATGGTTTTCCTGAATGTACAAGTCAGTCAGTTAATGAAGATTTGTTTCCTGATGAAATGGAAGTTGACGAAGTTATTTTCACTGAAATAGAAGTTATGGAAGTTGATGAAGACTCTTTGACCACAGAAGAAGAAATGGAAATAGATTAAGGAAATCATTTTGTTGGAGAATTATAGCTTATTTCTTTTAACCAGTTTATACCTTTTTCGTTAAATTTTGTTCATTTTACATGTTTTTTAATAAAAATATAAAATTATTTATCAGTAGTAGTCATATTACTTATTCCTTTCATGGGTGTTACGGGAATTAAGGAGAGAACCAAAATTTCTTCTTTTTTGTCTGATATGTAAAGTCTGATGTTGAAAATGTTTAAACTAAGAAGCCTTGTAAAAACATAAGATACAAGAAAGCTTGCACACATTTTAAAGTATGAAAGCTTTCTTTTGTCTTTTATGTTTGTTAACTTTCTTTCGAGCAGAATTTTCAGAACCTCGTGACAGGAGGCGAGTTAGAAATCTTTATATTATTTCCTCTCATAACTTTTAAGTATTGCTATATAGCTCGAATTATTTCTATATTCATGGTTCAACTTACGCTCCTTTGACTCATGTTTGAATATTAAAAAAAATTTAATTGAAAAATTATTTTAGCTCCAATACTTTGCAATGAGATAGAATTTGGAAACTTTCGTTTAATACTTTGGGTGATCCAGTCTCCTTACTTATTACCGAGAAAATGCTTAATCCTCACATATCAATTCCTTCTTCTGTTTTCAGTATCTTCAACGTGTTAAATAACATAGAAAATATGAGATAGAGAAAATTTACATACAAAGGTGTACATTTTAAAAAAAACTTGATATTTATTCAGTGGCATCCTTATGACAGACGTTTCTTATATAACTTGATGATGAATGAATGAGTGGGGCTATTTTAGTTTATAAACATCTGGTCCTTTTCTACTTACTCATTTTAAATTCTTCATTGCATTTTAATTCAACGAGTTTGTAAATGTCACTAGCAGGTTCGATGTCGCAGGCAAATAAATTTAATATCAATAACAACTTCGAGAGAAAACAAATGAAAATCAATTTTCCATTTTAGTTCTTATAAAAATCAGATGTTCGGAATATTTTTAATTTAATATCTCTCGCTGTCAGAAATTCATGGATTTATTTAAGGTTTTTAGAAAATTTTCTCTTTTCATTTCGTTACTCCAAAAGATACCTATTTTTTTCGAAAAAATCAGGGCCTTGTTTTGTATCATATTTGAGCAGTTAAAATTTTTGCTATTTAAAATGCTCTTTTGCTT
This sequence comes from Armadillidium nasatum, assembly GCA_009176605.1. Taxonomy (NCBI): domain Eukaryota; kingdom Metazoa; phylum Arthropoda; class Malacostraca; order Isopoda; family Armadillidiidae; genus Armadillidium; species Armadillidium nasatum. Next base: position 50,443 of record SEYY01019268.1, on the reverse strand, counting down.
CCTTAAATAGCTGTATTATAGTGTGGTTTTCGTTGAGCACGAACTTTTGAATACGTGTTGGAACTGTAGAGGAGAGGATTAATGAGTGTATTTTTAGATGAGATTGAGAACGAGGTTTTTCACGACTTTGCTGGGTGACAACGCGCAACGGAGAAAAATGATATTAAGAAGTAAAGAAGTTTACATATTTATTTGGATTTGATTAGGAAATATCTTTCTCTACAGAAAAGAGATAAAGTTTAATAGTGAAAATTTATGGTAGATTTTTACTAGTTTGGTGATAGCTCTAGTGCCAGAGTGTAGCTGGGGAAATCCTTGAGAAAGATAATGATGGAAAATGTCTTGGATGATGAGGAAGGGGTGAGTTATAATAGCGGAGTCGTTTTCTTAATTTTTGATTATGTATGAATTTGTAGCGCATAGGAACCAGTTACCATTTTTAGCGCATATTTATATATAGTGAATTTAACTTTAGCTATTGAAATAAAAGAATTTTTGTAGTTCCTTTTTCGTAAGAATTTTCAAAACTTAACCTTTCCTATAACTTATATGTAAACTCTGATGCCTTTGGGGGAAGAGCTGACGCGGAAAAAATGACATTAGCACGATGTTGCAACAATTTTGGTAATAGTTTTAAAATCTCAAAAATATCCTTGAAACTTAAAAGATTCCAATGTATTATATCAAATATGTTTAAAATCTCATTCCTTTCTTTTCCTAAGAAAAATAAAGCAGATTTCAAGTGTCATAGGAAGCACATTTAATTAGTACATTTTGTATATTATTATATACAATAGAATTACTTAACTTCTAATTTAAAAGCATTAATTTAAAACAATGGAATTACCATTTCTGTTCATCTGAATCTAAATTAATGTACGGAAATAATAAGCTAAAATTGAGAGAGACTGTTCACACTTTTCTACTACTGTTCAGACACTATATTTCAAAGATGTAAGAATTCTTAATAATTAAGTATGGAGAACCTTCTATGCAAGATTAATATCAGTTTTGCCAGAAAAAATAAGTGCTAATTTACAAAATTTCAATAAAAAAAAAAAAAAACCCTAACAAAGATCGTACATTGTGCCATGCTCACCACTGAGGTATTCCGAGTCCAAAGTCCAAACTAATAATAACTGCTCTGAATCCTTAAAATTTACATCTATGACGAGTGGAGGCATCCATTTCAAAGGAACATGAACAGCCTCTACGAAGTTTTCGAAATTCTACGTTTTTAAAACGGTCTTCTTCGACTAATAATTTTCTGATAATTTACCTTTCAAGGGAAAGTTTAATACAAAATTCTCCATTTGAGCCTCATTTTAATTCCATTTCAACTACCGTGTTATTTGAAACATCTTTTTCTATTAATTGTTACGGTAGCTTTGTCTGAAGAGAAGAAACTTGAAAAAAATAATTCTCCTTTAGTAGATTTTATCATTTTACAAAACTCAATTTTATTTAAAAAGTTTCTTACAGTAACTTAACTGTTCTAAGACCTTCCTTTTCAATGGACGCTAAAATGATATCCCTGAATAAACTAAAATGACAAATCAATTTAAAAAAATGAACAGTATAAAAATTTTATTACTCTATTTCTTAGGAAGACAAATATAAAAGTTAAAATTTAATTATTTACCAAGTAACAAAGATAAAAAATGGCACGACACTGAAAAATATCTTCATCTTTCACAGATTAAAATTTAAAGTAATGTATAAAATAACGTAAAACATTAAAATAAATTACACCCACACAAATATATATATATGTATATACACACACACACACAAAACACAAGTATTTTCGTTTGTCCTTACATACAATACACTATCACAATCAAATTTCTTTTTATTACACTGCTATAAAACTTTATAATTTACATATATATATATATATATATATATATATATATATATATATATATATATATATATATATATATATATATATATATATATATATATATATATATATATATATATATATATATATATATATATATATATATATATATATATATATATTAGTACATATGTGTAGAATGGCTTCCATGATACCCTTGAATAATATTTGACTGTGAATGAGTACTACTAGTGTCAGGTTGAGAGACAATGGTTGACACACCGTGGGGTTGGAGAAGAGTATGTGGAGTTGCATACTGTTGGTGCGGAGTGGGCTGCTGCTGGTGGAAAATGGCAGATGGTTGTTGCTGATTTTGTGGAAGATGTCCAGCAGGGGAAACAGGTGTGACTACATTAGTTGTTGAAGAGACTGGAAGGGGTATCAAATTTGAAACATGCCCAAAACATAAGTAGTAAGAGGACATTGGTGCTCCTCCAACTGAATGAAAATTGAGAGAAAATGGTTGGGTGGGTTGGTTAGCAGCAGCTTGAGCTTGAGCTTGATCAGTTGCAGTAATATTTGAAATGCCAGTTTGTAAGTTGAGAGGTTGCTGAGAAATATGCTGTGGAGGAAAGCCATTTGCTGGGGCATGGTTTCCGTTAAGATGCTGAAGACTTAACATACTTCAGTTGGAGGTTATGTGGAAACGGTGATTGCTGTTGAATACCACTACCAACATACCCTATTTGAGAAGGATTAAGAGTATTCATGGTACCATAAGGCATGGAAATTGCCTGATTCAAATGTCCTTGAGAAACTAACATTTGCTGCTGCTGTTGTTGTTGCTGTTGCTGCTGCTGTTGTTGTTGTTGTTGTTGTTGTTGCTGCTGCTGTTGTTGTTGTTCCTGTTGTGATTGATGATGATGTTGGTCTTTCTCCCCTTTATCATTCTTTGCTCCTTTGGTTTTTCCTTGTTTGCTTCCTTTTTTCTTTCCTGGAATTGTACCAGATACCTCTAACGACTTTCGAAGATCTGACAACTTCCTTTTAACAGTATTGAAATCCATAGAGTTGAATTCTTCATGGAACACTTTAAAATACAACCAAGATTTCACCTTTGCATCAAAGTCTTTTAACACTTTATCTGAAAAATAAATAAAACATTTTAAATAAATGTGGAAAAATACTTTAAAAAAAAAAATAGTTTCCTTCACTCAAATACAGAATATATGAATGCCTATGAAATCGGGGGAGGGGGAATTACCTTTTTTTTCATAAAACTCAAACTACTGACCAATTTTATTATTATTATAAACATAACCCCCCCCCCACAAAAAAAAATAAAAAATAAAAAAAAAATAAAATAAAAAATAGCATACACAGAATTAATTAAAATATCTGAGCAACATTTGTTTCAGATGACAAGGTTCACAAACGACCGTTGATGTCAAAATAAACTCTCTCTCTCTCTTTTACAAAAGATTATAATTATTGAAAAAAATGTTTTTTTATATTATATTTATTAAAAGTAAATCCTTATGTATTTCCATTGTCCAAGGATGCTAACTCGTAAACCAAAGCATGAAAAAAACAATCCTTAGATAACTGAGCTAAATATAATTACCAGATTCTTTGTCGATGGCTTCTGGTTGATATTCGAGTAAAAAATTTTTGTGAAGCTTAGATATATTAACATCAGGTCCTTGGTTCTTTTCAGTCTTGATAAAATCATTGACATTTGGCCCAGAAAGCTTCCTCAATATGTGATGCTTTATCAAGGTAACCAACTCCGGAGTTACCTAATATTAAAAAATAACATTGAAAGCAAATTTTAAATATTATAAAGCAATACATATTAAAAACTTGAGGGTTAGCTTCTCTTTATAATCTAGAGTAACTTTTTTAAGATGTTCAATAGTTTTTTTAAATGTTTTTATGAATGCAGAATGCTTCAAAAACATTTCTTTACTTGCATAATTCTCTGCACTAGATGGATGTTTGGTAAAATTGAAACAATGATACTGTAACTCTTTCAACAAACTGCACTTTTAAGTACCATACAAAACTGTATCATACTTAGAAAACAAATCAATGTTCATAAGGTTCTATTCAGGTAAATTACAATATAAGATATATAATTTACTTAAATATTTTTACATATATTCTCTTGTTCTAAATTTAAAATAGACACTTTTGCAAGCAAAAATTATTCAATAAACCCTCGATACCTGATCTAATGACAAAAACAAATATAAATATTAATTTTCAATAACCAGAGTTGAGTTTAAGCAACCCAAAAATAATATTAATTTTTATATATAATAACTTTCATTAATTTTTTTATTCAAATAAAAAAACTACATACCTTTTTAGGTCTATTATTGTGTCGACCTCTATTATCACGAGGAAAGAGAATATTTTGTTCATGCTTAATACATAGGGTTCTAATCTTCTTGTCAGAGATTCCATGAATATTTGCAAAAGCTTTCTTACATACCTGAAATAATATTAAAATGCATAATTATAAAATGATGGGGCAAAGCTAGAGCTGCGTAAATTTAAAACTGTGCTAGAGCCAGAAAGTGCACGCAAGAAAAATTACACACTCCTTAGACTAGGTTTGAAGATCTGCAGATGCATTTTAAACTGCTTTGATAACATACAACCTGGTAAAGAGTTTCAATGCAGCAAAAAAAAAAAAAAAAAAAAAAAAAAATTTTCATGTAACTTTTATTCAGTATTTATATCACATTACAGAATCTTCAACAGACCAGAATTAGGGATATCTCTAATGTTTAAGTTTTTTTTGCCATATATATATATATATATATATATATATATATATATATATATATATATATATATATATATATATATATATATATATATATATATATATATATATATATATATATATATATATATATATATATATATATATATATATATATATATATAAGCAATCTTACTTGTATTTCTCTTCCTTTAACTCTAACAAAATATTTATAAGAACAAGTTCTTCTTTCAGAAACTGGCTTTCGCTTACGTTGTATTTCATATCTTCTAATAAGGCCATATAAATAAGCATTCTGTTCATCATAGCTGAAATACAGAAAAGTCATTATTATGTAAAAGCTAAATAGGGTCACCAAGCTTGTAATTTCTTTACTATAAAATATTTAAAGTTAATTAATTCTTCTTTAAAAAACTCCCTGACACTAGAACGATGTCTGACTTTGTTTGATTGTCAAAAAGTAGTGGTTAGATACTTGTCCTTCAGTCCAATTAAAGAAAGTAATAACTTTATAGAATGAAATTGTTGTACTTTTATAAAAATAATGCATAGGTAAGAAGTTGTAAAAGCCTCTCTCTGGAAATTTACACTCTTCAGTAGTTTTATGATGATACTGGGTAGGGTTCTACAGGCTACAATTTGTAATTAGCAAATTCATCATTATTTTTATAGTTTTTAGTTTGCTCAAGAGATAATCAATTTTTAAGCTGATTTTTCATACACAGATGATGAAAGGATAATAAAGTAATAGCAAGGATGGAATTTTCTGTATATTTTAAAACTATGTACTTAATATAAGCCTATAGTTTTTCTTGAATCATTCATACTAATTATAAATATAACTGCGTTTAATATATGCTATATAGAATTTTTTCAAAAATATGCAAATAAGAAATTACAGGCATCTATATTTAAAAATAGTTTAAACTCGTTTGCCGATATTATCTTGATTATTTCTAAAGTATCAATTTAAAGTTTTCAATAACATATATATATATATATATATATATATATATATATATATATATATATATATATATATATATATATATATATATATATATATATATATATATATATATATATATATATATATATATATAATTATTATTTAGAATGAGAACTAAGGGAAACAAGTTGTATATAATACGAGTATAATATAAAGGGTTATAGATACATTTTTGGAATCACCTGTTATGCATTTTAAGGTATAACTGGAGTCAGAGATTAAATGTTGTAAAAAATCAGTTTAAAAATTTGCTTGATGACAGAGTCAATAATTCTTGGGTATCAAGTCCTTGAAATGGAACTATATAATAAAAAATTGAATGTATAACAAGAGAATTTGAAATATTTTTTTAAAAATTCAAAATTTTTTATTTCTAAGTTTGAATCAAGGATATTTCAATGAATAATAGGTTTTCTGTTACAAAAACTCGGTATGATTAGAACGATGATAAATCTATTTAAATATACCATTCACTTATATGGGTGATATATCCTGTTTATAAATTAGAAAAAAAAAAAAGCTCACTGGGGGTCTCTATAATTCAATATGCTGTTATTCATTTTTAGTGATTCCAATAGGTTAGGGCTCCCACTCCAATTTTTACCACTTTTGGTAAGGGTGATTTATAATAAAATATATAAGGTATAAAAATAACTCTATGAAGACTGCAAGATTCATTATACAGTATATTACTTTTCAGAATGGGAATAAAGACCAATCTTAATATTTGACTGTAGTTATACTAGTACATGAATCTAAATTAAGTATTATATAACCTAAATAATAATGAATATATTACCTCAAATTATTAGTGTAAACTTCATTTCACTAATTTGTATAAGAAATGAATTTAAGCCCTATATCCCAAATTTACAACTTCATAGACCTTTGGGATACCTCTTCAGGTAATAAAATATTTCAATACATGGATGTCAATACACAGTACCATCAAAAATTGATGAGGGATTTTCATATAGTAGAATAAAATATTTAAGCCATATTGATAAAATAAAATAAAAAATCTTTATTATAAACTTAAATATAGTGTAACCACGGTAAATATCCTTATACTATGGTGTAACTCTCTGGCCAATGACATACTTTCAGGTTCATTATGTATCATACTTTTATAAACTGATTCCTAAATAAAAATCCCATATGGAGTTGGCCTGTGTGGCAATATTTAGGCTAGTTAAATAAAATTAAATATGAACGGATTAATGAAATAATCAAAAAGTAAAACATACCTTTTAAGAGAATAATAACCATTAAAAATAGCCAGTCTGTTTTCATATGACACATTTAAAAAACATTTATGTTTACAATTACAATCAGGTCCTATAAACCTAGGCCCAACAAGTTCTCCCTTTGTATTCAAGTAAGCTTGACCAGATAAAATTGCTCTTTTCCTTTTCTCTTTCTTCCAATTATCAGGATTTCTTGTTCTTTTACCCTTTTTCTTTGATATTTCTTGTTGATTTTCATTTTCTTGAGTAGGAGGAACAAATGTTTGAGTAGAGTACATGGACATTCACAAATATGATGCCATAACAATGTGGGAATGTTTGGTAGAATGACGGCAACTTGCAACGTTTATTATGACATTTAAGAAATGAAATTCTTACGTTTTCTTAATTAAAAATATTTTGTAAATCACATTATCAATTTTAAAATTATTTAACTAAAAATTAAAATAATGTCATTGAAAAACATGAAATAAAATTAAATATCGGAACGTCTTCAGGGAATCGAATACATTTAACTCCGCCTTAATAACCGTGTGCTGTTTTTGATTGGTCAACAATTTGCGTTCTAGAAAGCCTTTTCAACGGGGAGTGAGGTCAATATTCTTACTTCCTTCTTCCCTAAAAACGTCTCTCATTGAAACAATATTGAGAAAAGAAGGGCGTATGTCACTCAGATATAAACAAAACCACGTGATTCCTATTAATCAAAGGTAAATTTCACGTTGGTATATCAGAATTTGTGAATGACTTTTGTTATAACAGGAAAATAATAATAATAATCATATATATATATATATATATATATATATATATATATATATATATATATATATATATATATATATATATATATATATATATATATATATATATATATATATATATATATATATATATATATATATATATATATATATATATATATAATCCAGTTCCAAGAAACTTATTCCACATCAGTTGTGAACAACATCCAACGAACGAACGAATTGGTACCTCGAGATCGATGCCTGGTAAGTTTGAAAGTCCTATAAACCATTAGATCCAATC
>SEYY01019268.1:2500-37500 GCA_009176605.1 Armadillidium nasatum | reverse complement strand
CTAAAGAGTTAAAAGAAATAAATTAGATAATGGAATGTAACAAAACTACGGAATAGAATCCGTTGACGACGTTCAAAAGCAAACAAATTTGAAACTTAAAAAAACAACAATGCCTTACTACCCTTAAAATAAAATCGATAAGGCTAGAAAAAAATGGTAGAACTAAAAAACAATAATAATCTAATGAGACAATTACTGATAATATTACTGAGGAAACTATCTAATGTAAGTCTATAACAAAAAAGAATGTAGAAAACAAAACAAAATTAAAAATTCTTAAGAGTTGACGACACAAGGCGTTCTCTTGAGATATTCCAATGACATCAGCTATAATAATATGAAGAGAGAATAAGGAAAACTTCTGAAATAATAATAATATTAATAATAATAATAATAATAATAATAATAATAATAATTATATAATAATAATAATATAAATTTCAATTGAAAATAAATCATTTAAATTTAATTTAAAACGCCAGAAATCAAAGAAAAATCTAAAGAAAAGAATTAAAAGGACTATAAAACTAAAAGCATTAAAATCTGACAATTAATCGGATATTTAATATTAAACCAATGAAGGAACTTTAGAAGCTTACAGTAAGTAAACAAGTAAATCTCTTAGAATTTTGAAAGTAAAACAAATTAATCAAACACAGAAATGAATTAAATTTAAAACAAGAAAACTTTTTACGAAAAAGTGATAAAATTAAAACCAGCCCGTGAAAGTTTCAAAAAGATCATAAAAATTGCATTAACTCCATACTGAATACTTGGACTAGTTAGCTTAACTCAAGAACATTTGTCTTTAAGAAATAGAAATATTTTTTTAAAAAAAAGGAAAGGAACATACATCCTTCTATAAAAATAAATAAATAATGGGCAGAATAAGAAGTAATTACATCCAAGGAAACTTTTTCATAGTTTTTGATAACGAAATAAAAAAAAAAAAAAAAAAAAAAAAAAAAAAAAAAAAGTTTCTTAATTTCATTAAAAAGAAAGAAAAATTAAAAAGGGATAGCTGAAACAAAAAGGTCTTATATATATATATATATATATATATATATATATATATATATATATATATATATATATATATATATATATATATATATATATATATATATATATATATATATATATATATATATATATATATATATATATATATAAACTGGTTTTATATATATTTACACATAAATTGACAATCTATAAAGCACCTATCATGTATACAATATTCATATATATATATATATATATATATATATATATATATATATATATATATATATATATATATATATATATATATATATATATATATATATATATATATATATATATATATATATATATATATATATATATATATATATATATATATATATATATATATATATATATATATATATATATATATATATATATATATATATATATATATATATATATATATATATATATATATATATATATATATATATATATATATATATATATATATATATATATATATATATATATATACTAGAATACAAAGAATCGAGAAATGGGTTTGGTAGTTCACATCAACATTTTATTTGGAATTGTTCTCGGTATCGACCAAATTATGTAAATATCAGAATAGGTGAAACACTCTCAATATCAAAAACTAAACTATAATAATACATCAAAACTGGTAGAGGTATTTGGGATCGATGCTTAGTTTGGAAATTTTGTGGTATAAGACAAAAGTTTTGGTATTGGTAGTGTGGAAAAAATTTGCTATATAGCTTTTTATATATATAATATATATATATATATATATATATATATATATATATATATATATATATATATATATATATATATATATATATATATATATATATATATATATATATATATATATATATATATATATATAATAAATATTATATTAAAATAATAATAAATAAATAATAAAAAAAAAAAAAAAAAAAAAAAAAAAAAAAAAAAAAAAAAAAAGAAATGAAAAAAAAAAAAAAAAAAACTTAGTAGTAGCATTTTTACATTTGGTAATGTAACTATTTAATGTGAGTGGCTTATAAATTATCACAACTTTAACATTTACACAGTCTTACATTATCAGAGATCAAAGAGGGTAATAACAATTTAAATTTTCTATCTCTTTAACTTCAACCTAATTCCTTACTAGGTCGTAGGTTCTCTCACTACTTCAACAAGAAAAGTTGTGTTTTCCATTCTAACAGTTTCCATTTTACTTCCCTCTCTCTCACCCCACTTCCCCACCCAACATCAGAAGAATCAACTTCAACATCTGATTTCTTTCTAGTTCTAATTCACTAGAGTTCTTTAACCGAACTTGCTACAGGAGCAAAAGTAGTCTTGAATTTTTGAATTTCACCTGCTTAAAAATGAGTTTAAGTGGGACTGTAATGAAAGAATTATGGTATACACTGTGAAGTATATTAGATATTTAACTGTTTAAGAACTTTTATTTTTGGTGATTTTCTATATTAGAAAAATATAATAAGATTTTGTAGTAAAATTAAACATGTGAATCTGGCTATTATTATTTTGTCACAGTTATAACAACCCCAACTCGATAAATACATGCAATCTTAGATAACAAACCTTTCTCACAGAACTCTCAAAACCAAAAGTGTACATTTCGAAAATCCAAATAAAACATTGTCAACTAATTTTCAAATTGTGGAGGGCAATTGCTGGAACTGAAATTTCAAGGCTTTTTTATAATTCAACAACAAAATCCAATACTAATAACATGCAGTAAACCATACAGTATATGTGACAAAATAGTCACATGTTGGGCCAAATTCTGTTCAACTAAATATTTTAAACAGTTTTTCAGAAAACCAATCATCAATTACGACGATTAGGATTAGCATTTTACAGTTTTGAAGTATTAATACATTAAAGAATTACAAGATACGTTCATTTATTTCACATTCTTTAACTTTAAAAATGAGGAATGTTTCCCTATATGCCCTGCGGAATGGAGAATTATGTTAAAAACACTATAGATGATGAAGTGAACTTTTATTTTGACCTTTCCCTAAACTGAGATAAAACAAACCAACTGTTTTATGAGAACTAGACCATATTTAATCCCATTTCGAAAGAAATTTGAGCCTGGAAAAATATCTAATAGAGGCTGGGAGGAAGGGAGGGAGGGGCGGAAGAGGGGGAGAGCTTCTTCTACAGCACTACAGCCAAGACTCTAAGCTGGTAAAATAATGCAGTATATCAAGTTGGTTAAATTCAAATAGAATGTAAAGTTTATTGAAAGATCTTGGTGAATAGTTGAGAAATGAATAAAGAATTTTAAAAAATAAGAAAAATAAATGAAGTCAAAAAGGAAAAGAACAAACTAAAAAAAAAAAAAAAAAGTCAGTCTCTTTATCTGGACGATATGTTACAATGTGGACCTGATAAATCTATGTACATACTATACATCTATTCCAGGGTAACGATCCCCCATTGAAAAACCGTGAAACTGTTGACTGAAGAGTAGAAAGAATTGGATGTTTTACACTTCACAGAAGAAACCACAAACAATAAACTAAACCTAGTTATTACTTCACATTGACATATAAAATTATTGAATGCTCTTAATCAAAATGTTCTGAAGAAAATAATAATAATAATAATAATAATAATAATAATAATAATAATAATAATAATAATAATAATAATAAGCCATCCTACACTATTACCTAGTGATAAAAGATAGAACTGAATTTTATGATTTTGTCTCAGGTCAAATCTAAAGTCAACGGTCCAATATCAAAATTATATATATATATATATATATATATATATATATATATATATATATATATATATATATATATATATATATATATATATATATATATATATATATATATATATATATATATATATATATATATATATATATATATATTACTACATAAATGCCTTAAATTAATTTTCTTTTCTTAAACTCTCGAACTATTTCTTGGTTCCGCTCATAACTCTATTAAATTTTATTTCTTTACCCATAAAAGAGTCAATAATGACTTCACAGTTCCGTCAATGTCTATATTTATTAGTTCTAAAATTTGTTTGTATACGCACGACTGAACATAATTACAATGCCCTAACGAATATACTCTACAATAAGAAAGACAGGGCCTACCATAGATTTCACTACAGTGGGCTGTTAGAATTGTAGGCTCATTAAACCTTTAATATTTGTTTAGAGCAGCCTACAGGAGTCACTTAAAACAAATTATGTTGATGCCGTTAAAACGACTTTTAAATTTAAATTATATCAATAATATTTATATAAACTTATGACTATAATATTACATACATTTATTTACATAAAATAAAAACATAAAAACATACTATTATTGGTACATCACATGCTGATTAAAGCCGCCTTGGGCCCCTTGAGGCTGCATAAGATTTTGTTGAAACTGCTGCTGAGGATTGTGCTGGGGTGTAGTCATATGGAGAGGTAACATGGGCCCAAAGGAAACATAATATGGGTTGTGAAGATTGAGGGGTAATGGAGGAGCACCAGGTGGGATGTTGCTGAGGTGCCCCGGGAGGTTGATGATTACCTGGAGGAGGCTGCATTGAAGCCTGATGTGAAGTCTGTAAATTTAATGGTTGCTGTTGTGCAGGTGCTGTCTGCTGCTGACCGAGACCAAATAACAGATTTGTGGGAACCTGTTGCGTCATGTAGGTAGCCAAAGAATTGTGAAGAGTGGGGGGAGTGGCACCTGACATGGGCATACTGGTTACAGGAGCTGCACTTGTATCAACACCTATGCTCATAAGATTTGGCTGTAATGACAAAATATAAGAATTATAAATACTTTATGCAAGGTAAAAAATTCTCAATCCAATTTTCTTATAGAAAATATACATTAAAAACCAGTTATATATATATATATATATATATATATATATATATATATATATATATATATATATATATATCGTGGGATAAGCGAATTTCGCTCACTTAAACGATTCAAGGTTCGTCCCTCAATCTTGCATGTATAATGCAACATACAAATTGAGGTTGGCACCCAAAAGCAGGTTACCTGAATGGATACAAAGAAAAAAAATGTCTATGATTTTCTGTAATTAATTAATTACAATTTACAGTCTGGCGTATTATTACCCTTATAGTAATACCCATACATCACTTCAACAACAACAAAAAAAAATTACAATCACCACTATCGTAACATACAATAATCTCATTCTCTTTACTTGATTCTAGCACAGGTCTCACTCTCTGGATTTGAAACCATGTCAAACACTGGCTAGAAACATCCTGATTATTTGAGACAAAACCAGAGTTTACTATCAAACTCAAATAATCTTAAAGTAATATCTACTTAATTAAGAAAAACATATAACTCAGTTTCCCTTGAGCTTGTAACCTATTGCGGTAGGTAACGACCCCCTTCCCTTTCCCCCAATGAAATGATGGGACTAGGGTTCCGTGGTTTGGTAACATATAATATATATATATATATATATATATATATATATATATATATATATATATATATATATATATATATATATATATATATATATATATATATATATATATATATATATATATATAACTACCTGGTAACCAGTGTGAGAAGGTGGAAGAGGATTATGCCCTGGTCCAATGACAGTCGGAGGTAGGCCAGACCTGGACATATCAGCTGGAGTTCCATTTGAAATATTGTGATTACTTAGACTGTAATCTTGAGGATGCATCTAAAAAAAATAAAAAAATGATAAAAATTAACTGTGGGATTACCAAAATTATGCAGTCCTAAAAATTAAAACTTATCAGTTTTATTTACAGTTTGAATTGTTGAAATACTAACATATTTTAATTAATTTAACTGCTATTAACCTGTGCTTCTCATTAACTATTAATAATGTTGGTAAATCCAACAATTAACAATTATTATTTCAAAACAATGGATACTTGTGTCACAAATCGATTTGAACTTGAAAGTTGTAATTTATGCAAAAATAAATAAATAAAAAAAGTGAGCCACTTATTTCATTTAAACATGTTCAAAGGCTACATGTAAAGAAGAAACGATATCCATTTTAAATTTTCTAATCCACCTGACTATAATAAAGTGTTTTCAAAACACAAAAATACTAAGACAGTAAAAACATTTTCAACCATCAAAAATCTATGTTTTTAGATTGACTATAAATACATTACCCTATTTAACCTTAAAATATACATGCTTAAATTTTTTTTATAGCTTCAAAACAATGTAATTAACATTTAAATGTTTTAGTTACCACTACTACTAATAATAATAATAAAAGTAATAATACTTGATTTGGAGGTGTAGGAGAAGATTTTGGCTTCTGTGCTGTATTTGAAGTTCTTTTCTTTTTTTGCTGGATCGCAGAGTCAAGAGTTCTCCTCAAATCAGCCAAGTGTCTTTTACAAGTATTAAATTCGAATGTTTTGAATTCATCAAGAAAGATCTTCCTATACAACCATCTTTTTACTTTGGGTTTGGGCTCTTTATCTGAAGATTAAAAGTTTAGGCATATAAATGGTAAAGATAATTACAGAAAATAAAGGTTAAGATAAATTTTTCATTCCTTTGAATAATGCCACTGAAAGAAAATAGAGATGGTCCTTTTATTGAAATTTACATACACACCAGTCCCACTGCATGGAATTAATTAATGCATTAAGATTGATTAACTTGCTTTATGGAGATGATTTAATCAATGGAAATACTTAAAAATATTAGATCTACCAAACTTTAAAATAGTCCTCTTTTAAAAACTACAATACTTTTTAAAGATTTTAAAAAGCTTAAAATAAATATTAAACATTATTAATAGTTATCATTTGTTTCAAACATTTTTTTTTTTACCTCCTCTAGTTTGCAAAGGCCAAAGGCCTACTAATATCACCAGAGTTGGGAAAATGCTAAAACCTGGTCAAATTAAATTGAAGGCTGATATGCCCCAATACAAGGTTTTGGAAGGTGTGCAAATCAAAGAAAGTTTACATCATAAACTAGTTTTTAGAATAACACCTGTCCAAAATAGACTATGGATTAGTTCGCATTTTTATTTTTTCAAAACAAGCCATTTCCAATAGCCAGCAATTAGAATTAATTCTATATATTTACAGACTTTCATGTTTCTTCCCTGATTTTTCTTCCACACAAACTGTGAAGAACCCTTCAAAATTAACTAACTGATGTTTTCAGAAAATCTAAACAAATATTATAACTGAGCAAAGTATGAAAAAGAGAAAATGATCAATTTTCAATATCATAGTAACTGATTTTCTCCATTGATTAAAAAACATAAAGTGTAGTTTGTCTATGTACCAAATTTGATAAAAAGTGGATGACACTTTTTCTGAAAACTATATTTGTCACACATGCATCCAGAAAATAATCAGTTAGAAGCTTAAGACAAAAGCATCATTTCATGTGGTAGTTAAACAAAGTTTATACCTAAAAGTATGCTGTTGGAAAATAAGAATGAAAGACTAATAAATTAACAAAATAACTATTTTTATAAATAACATGTTAATTAAATGTTAAAATCTTTCAAAAGAAAAAAAAAATTAATAATAAAAAAAAGGAAATAAAAATAGGATTTGAATCTCTACATTTTTGTCAATTTTATCTAAAAATTAATTTTTACATGGGATAAATGGCGTTTGCTTACCTGGAGATGATGACAGAACTTCTGCTACTTGAGGTTCAAATTCTTCCAGATATAAATAATGCATTTTTACAATGTCTATATCAATCTGGTTAATTTTTTGGTCTACTTTGCAAAAAGTAGAGTAGTCTTCATTAGACAATAACTTAACCATGTGTTTCTTCAATTGCAGAACAACATCTTCTGGTGTTTTCTTAGATAACTGAGCTTTGTTTCTGCAAAATAAATTTTGAAAACATATAATGTTTTGTTTTATCAATAAAAAAAATTAAAATAAAATTAAGTTACATAAACAAATTGAATTATTTAAACTTCAATGCAAAGTATGATATTTTACAAAAGCATTTAAACAAAATATTATAGTAATAATCCACAATGGTAAAGTAGATTTTAGTAACTGATAATTATTATAAATTTTTTCAATCTTTTGGTCTGCTTAGTTATGGAGTAACTTTGCTGCTACTGTGGTATAGTGATTGACTCGCTTGCTTGAAGGAACTGGTTCAATCTATTGAGGATCCTAGGATGAAACTTCTTAGTAAAGTTTCCCTCCTCAAATAAGGCAATGACCATTAAATGCAAACTTTTTAATTAAAAAAAAAATAACAAAATAAAAAAACTATTAGATATTTTTCTAATGAAATTTTACATAAAAATTTTAATGGTGGTAGTTAATACTTGTCTAAAAAATTAAAAAATAATCTCGTTGTTCATTCAATCTACAAGAAATTTCGGAAAAGATATGATTGCGCTGGTCATATATCTTTTATTTAGGGTATTTTTTTGCATACCAAACTTTCCAAATTCTAGGGACATTATACCCAATTTGAAAAGAAAATTAAATTTCTTTGGGGGATATACAAAAAAAAATGTTCTAAAGTTAAGTAAAACATATTTCTGCATACTCTAAAAATTTTATAATGATCCAATTAACCATAAAAAATATTTTTTCTTCAATATAAAATTTTTTCTATAAAATTCTTTATTTTAAAAAAACTCAGAAAAGTTGCTATGTTTATAGCATTTTTAAGGGAAGACATTAACCTACAACTTTTATTTAGAATACATTTAAAATGATATTTTTATTTCATCAAATTACCACTATAGAAAATACTTATAATCGATACTAGAAAATATGCAACTTTAACAATTACATTTAAGTATGAAATTGGTGAAGAAGAAAAATAAAGAATAATAAATACTATTGATAAAAATTTGAAATAGGTTGAATAAATTAAAAATTATAGTCAAATTTCTCTTGACTTTCCTAAGAAAACTTTAATTTAAACCAAAAAATTCATAAGAAAAGGTTGCTAGATTTAGCCAGCTAGTATATTATCCCTATCAAATATATGCACTATATATTCCTATTAATATTAAATGCATTCACATTTCTTTAAATATGGCCATTTATTTCATATTATACTTTAAATACTATTCCTTTAGATCTCATTTTGCTTCAGGAAATTGGACACACTTCCAGACTATATTTTTTGATAGATAAAATAGTTGTAAGTCACATTTAATTACCAGACAAACTTTGTGCATGTTGGGTTATTCATTCCTTTTTTTTTTTTTAATTAAATTAATATAAAAGAATGCTCCATAATCTATTCTTTAATTATAATACCAATTCCTCCTCATTGAAGAACAAAATAGGCCTAACATTGATAGAAATACAATTTAAGTCTACTTCTTACAAAACTAAATTTCATACTTGGGATCTAGATGTTTAAAGCATTTCTTTTTATTGCAAACCGGGCAAGAGTCTTGTTTTACATGTTTTTCAACACCCGAATCCTGTTTTGGGGCATTCATGCTATAAGTTGTGGTTTGAGTAACAACCCTAGTTTTCTTTTTATCTGTTACAGATTTATCCACAACTTTTTTTCTTTTTTTCGGTTCTTTCTTTGGTTCTGAGGGATTGTGGCTTGGAAGTGTTGGTACTAATTGACATTGTGTTTGGTGATAATGGTAAGGAGCTGGGACAACCATTTGTTGGTAAACACCACTGGCAGTGGCCATATTCGCCATGTTTTGACTGGATCGTGACGTAATAAATAACAATAACAAAAAAATTCACACGCGCTTCTTTCAAAGCGATAGAAACCGATAAAGTTTTGGGGGAACTAAAATAATTTAAAAATTTGGATTTTACTGTTATTAAAATTTATTTATTTATTTATTATTATTATTATTATTATTATTATTATTATTATTATTATATTATTATTATTATTATTCTTATTCTTCTTCTTCTTCTTCTTCTTCTTCTTCTTCTTCTTCTTCTTCTTCTTCTTCTTCTTCTTCTTCTTCTTCTTCTTCTTCTTCTTCTTCTTCTTCTTCTTCTTCTTCTTCTTCTTCTTCTTCTTCTTCTTCTTCTTCTTCTTCTTCTTCTTCTTCTTCTTCTTCTTCTTCTTCTTCTTCTTCTTCTTCTTCTTCTTCTTCTTCTTCTTCTTCTTCTTCTTCTTCTTCTTCTTCTTCTTCTTCTTCTTCTTCTTCTTCTTCTTCTTCTTCTTCTTCTTCTTCTTCTTCTTCTTCTTCTTCTTCTTCTTCTTCTTCTTCTTCTTCTTCTTCTTCTTCTTCTTCTTCTTCTTCTTCTTCTTCTTCTTCTTCTTCTTCTTCTTCTTCTTCTTCTTCTTCTTCTTCTTCTTCTTCTTCTTCTTCTTCTTCTTCTTCTTCTTCTTCTTCTTCTTCTTCTTCTTCTTCTTCTTCTTCTTCTTCTTCTTCTTCTTCTTCTTCTTCTTCTTCCAAAGCTAACTCTATATATAATCTTTGATACTACAGAATAAATATCTATAATAAATTTTGTTCATATCTTATTATAATATTTAAATTCAAAACAAAATACTTAAAATAAAATTTAAAAACAAAGTCGATTAGATTTTTTAAAAAAAATAATAATAATAAAAAAAAAAAAACAATCAAATAATTTAACTTAAATTACAATTTAGGTTAACATAAAAACCTAAAGGTTCTATTCTTTTGTATTGGCCGTTTTCTTGTAAACTTCTTTGGACAAATACGAGAAGAGGAAAATCTGCATAGATCAGAGCTGATGTTAGTTAGACAAGTACAAAAATAAAATATCAATTAAGTTATTATTATTTTTTTTTTATATGCAAATATTCTAATTTTTATCCATCACTCACGAGAGTCGATGGAAGAAACGGAAGGAGAGACTAAAGTTTCTCTGCTATGCATTAATATGTCCAAAAATAATATACCAATTTAGTATATTTATTATTTTAATCATAATTCTGGTGTAGAGTTGCTTAGTTAGTTGGTTTTGTACAATCATTAAGCACAAAGTAAAATCTTTTTGTTAAACACTTTACTGACATCATTGTTAAAATTACGATTAAAACTTTCAGATGTATTATGTTTTTAAATTATTTAATTTATTTATTTATTTATTTATTTATTTTTTAAATATTATGGGGAAATAATGGTTCTCCGGCTCTAGTTTTCTTGTGCATTCACAATAAATAAGCCTCAAAATATTATTGTACCTTCTTTTTTTCCGAAGATTCGATTTTACAGCCAATATGAGTTTCTCATAATTCTTCATAATTACTCAAAATAATTAATGTGTTTATCTTCTCTTCATAATACAATAACTCAAAACTTGCAATTAATAAATAATATAATTAATCAGCAGAAGTGACGTATAATAAGACCAATAAGAAGTGTTTAGAATATTTGGATTAAAAAAAAAATGAATGAAGCGGTGGTGAATACTAGGTTTGCTTTGACATATATATATATATATATATATATATATATATATATATATATATATATATATATATATATATATATATATATATATATATATATATATATATATATATATATATATATATATATATATATATATCTTGAGCAATAATCCGATATAACAGTTAATTAACAAAGTTGACTTTTTAATTTAAAATACTTAACTGAATTTAATTTTCATTAATCATTCATGAAGTTAATTTTCATTAACTTCATATGTATTTAGTTCATTCAAGTCAATTATGTGGCCAAGCAACTGAAAATCACCTACAAAAACATTTCAACATACATAACTTCATTCTGTTTGCAGATATCGCAAAAATATAAAATGAAATTACCTTTTTTCCAAAAATTTCTGTTCCAAAATGTTTCTGTCAGAGCCATCAAGATGGACGAGGTCATCATTGAAAAAGGTCAGGAACAAGAACAACAATGCCAGTCCTATCGACAGAAGCATGCGTGACGGTCAACCTCTTTGCTTGGTTGTCGACTGACCAGTGGCCCGAAAACTACTGTCAGTCAGAAGACCAAGAGACTTGCTAATACGTATTTGGCTGAAGGCTAATTGGAAGGGTGTCATTCTCAATTTGAATTCATGTGGGAGTAGATTTTTGTTAATCTTTGCCAGAAATGCAACTCCTAAATTCCGTTCTCTGATGCAATGGAACGGTTCTATTTTTTTCGGCAAAAACATCTCGAGGTTCAAAAGATTGAAACATGCAGCTGGGCCTAATTTTAAGAAACTGGTTTTTCTGAAGTGCAACTAGCCCATTATGTAATTGCATATTAGTTTAATAAATATAATTAAAGCATAATTTTAATTTTATCCTCGGTCAGCCATAAACCTCGGGAAAATTAAAATGTAGCCAATGGTTAATGGTTCTAGATGCTTCAAAATATGTACTTAAAACATATTTTTTTATCAAACTTATAAGCAAAGAAGTTGTAAAAAATTAAAGACTTATTTATTGTTGAATTTTGCAGTAAAAAAAAAATTTATATAGAATTTAAATTTATTTATTATATGTTCAACTATCTCGAAACTGGGATAATAAAAAAATTTCTTAAAAATATTTTATTTTGCCACTAAAAGTAGCCACAATTTAGGCCATATATATATATAATATATATATATATATATATATATATATATATATATATATATATATATATATATATATATATATATATATATATATTATATATATATATATATATATATATATATATATATCCTAACATTATTATTTATTTAATACTAAAACACTTCGAATATATTAAAAGTTTTCTAAAACAAATTAGGAATGGACCAAAAGTATACAAAACCTTTTGAGATCTTTTAGAGAATAGTAAGGGTTCCCAAATACTAAATACATGACCTTGTAGAACCCAATAAAGAATTCAAAATAAGGATTCTCAAAGTAATATTCACAGTAATTTTTTCAACTCAAAATAAAAATCTATGGAAACACTAATAATTTTTGTACAGAGCTTTATTGGACCCAATAAGAATACGCTGCAAAAAATGTCCTAACGAATCGTTGGGACAAGTGGCAAAATCGTCACAACAAATTTTTTCAGTTGTTTTCTTATTAGAAAATAAATCGGTGAAGAGACTTTCATATGTTTAACATGTCTTTTCTCTATTGAAAATTTGACTGTGACATTTCTGCCACTTGTCCCAACGATTCGTTAGGACAATTTTTTGCAGTGTACCTATGTGGGTTCTAATATTTTTATACAGAATCCTTCGGGTCCTTCACGAAGATTTCTTATACCGTCTTTACCATTTTCTGTACAAGAAACAAATTCACTGACAAATTTCTAATAATATTTTATGTTATTTTCTATTATACTTTTCTCCAAAAATTTTCCCATCCTTTGAAGTTCCATGAACGATCCAAATGTACTCTGTCAATAATATATATATATATATATATATATATATATATATATTATATATATATATATATATATATATATATTATATATATATATATAATATATATATATATATATATATATATATATATATATATATATATATATATATATATATATATATATATTACAGCGTTAAGACTGAAAGAGGAGATGGAGGGAATATGCAAATTATAACCCTCCCGAAAACAAAGAAAATCAATTAATAATAATAATAATAATAATAATAAATAAATAAATAAATACATAAATTATTATAGAATAACCCAGAAATATTATTAATTAAAAGTATAATGCAAATAATCACTACCAGCAACCTTTTTGGAGTAGTAAGAAAGAATCGTTCTGAAGTGTGAAAGACTCTTTTGAACATGAGGAACTTTAGTGCTTTATTTCAATACTTAATGATAGATCCTCTTCTTCCCTTGTTTCCTCCTTAGTATCTGTCTATTTAATAAACGAATTGAATATAGATTTGTTCAAGCTGCATTCATTCTATTTTTGCTACACTACACATATCACACTTGATAATATCACAGTTGGTACACAAGCTGAAGTAGATGGTGTTTAAGATCTGTTTGGGAAAGCAACTAATTAATGCCCATCTTCTACTTCAGCCTTTTCACAGCTTTAGAATCAAAGATCCTTGGAGATGGAAATGATGATGTAAATTAACTACAGAATACATCTGGTTCAGGATTCTTATTTCTTCATATATATAAACTTTTTTGATATTATAAGAATTTCCTCTGTGCTTAATTCTATTGAAACTCATCTCTCTCTCTCTCTCTCTCTCTCTCTCTCTCTCTCTCTCTCTCTCTCTCTCTCTCTCTCTCTCTCTCTCTCTCTCTCTCTCTCTCTCTCTCTCTCTCTCTCTCTCTCTCTCTCTCTCTCTTAATTTTGTTTTGAATAAAAAAATAAGTTTTCCATTTTGACAAATTTATTGTGATTTTTGTTGTTGTATTATTGAGCATGTCAAAAAGTATTGCATAAAGCTTTGATTTCCAAATATTCTCCTTTTGGGATCTATCTTCCCCTCTAAAACCTTTTTGTAATATTTTCCCCTTCTCTCTAAAGTTTAAAGCAACTGTTACAGAGTGTCATCGTTAATCTAATATATTTATCAATAGCGGCGTTCTGCATGTTTCTGCTATATCCCATAGCATTGATGCGGTTTATATTTAAATAGTCACCAATCCGTTCTTTCTATCTATTGCACCTTAAATTGCCATATTCAATTTTTAGGTAGTCTTGAAAGGACTAACCTCCGGTCATTTTAGTATCCCCAATTAGGAATGTAAAAACAGGTTTTTCGATGCATTAAAAGATATATTCTTTTTTTATATATCTTATCATCACAATATTCAATACCATTATAACAAAGAGGACACAAGTTAAGCCCTTCTTCGAGTTTACTTCTCAAGTGATATTCCTTGGAAGGATCACATTGCTTCTCCTTTTAAAGAAAGTTGTAAGACAGTAGGGGCTGTGAGGTGCTCTAGAGCTTTTAGTACATAATTTCAGTTTAAGAGAGTTTTTATTTGGATTACCAATCATTAATATGAGGTGATTTGATTCAGACAGCTGTTCTCAAAGAGAGGAGTCTAGAACTTTCTGTCTCACCAACCCAACAATTCAATTTTACTAACCCTAATTCCTTTTTAGCCTTCTGACGATCGCATTACTCTTCTTATACTGGCTGACGCAATTGCAATGAGCATTGCTTTTTTTGAAACATTTACATTCCACCTACTTGTAGAGATTTCATGTACCTCACGTCATTATAGGTCCACCTTCTTATATTTTCTTCTGTCCAACTCTCTAACTTCAGAAATAGCTACTAAGTTCATTTTTTCATAAGAACAAAAGTAACTCTGTACGGTTTTCATTTTTTTAGTTTCCTCATTTTCATTAACTTAAAAGATTATCAAATGTGACCTGAAGTATGTCGAACATTAATCTTGACAATGATTTTGTTCTTATCTTTGCATTATACCTGGTGGCTCATATACAAGTATAGACATCGATTCTTCCATACTAAAACTTATACAAAAGAATAAATCAGATAGGTTCCGTGTGTGTGTGTGTGTATGTGTGTGTGTGTGTGCGTGTGTGCATGTATGTGTATGTGTGTGTGTTCATATTTGTAGAGTACCTCAGTTTCCGGCTCCTGATAGGATCTCTGAACTGGCTGGTCTTTTGCTACTCCCAAAGCATTTTTGGCGAATTTAACTGAAACAAAAATAAAATAAATTAATAATAATAATAATAATAAAAATAATAATAATAATAATAATAATAATAATAATAATAATAATAATAATAATAATAATAATAATAATAATAATAATAATAATAATGGAATACTCTTCTCACATCAGTATGAGCTCTAGTTCGTACCTTCTTCTAGATGAGATTGAGTGTGTGGTTGAAATACTCATAAACTCTTTACTACTAAATTCCTTGACTCTTTATCTATCCCTCTTGGCGCTGATGTTCTCCCTCTTCATTCCAGGTACAACAATGCAAGTATACAGGTGTTCTGATGTTCAGGAGTTCATTTTTTCTGGTGTTCAGGCGCAGGTGTTCTAGTATTCTGGTGTTCTGGTGTTTTGGTGTTCAGGTGTTCAGGTGTTCTTGTGTTCAGGTGTTCAGGTGTTCTGGTGTATTGGTGTTCAGGTGTTCTTGCGTTCAGGTGTTCAGGTGTTCTGATGTGCTGGTGTTCAGGTGTTCTTATGTTCAGGTATTCAGGTGTTCTGGTGTTATAGTGTTCAGGTGTTCTTTCCAGAAGTATTTGATCTGTGGAATTCCCTGTTATCATCATATTTTCCAACTGTTTTTAATAGTATTCACTTTTAAATCTCACGTTTTGCTCTCATTTGAAGAATTTTGGTAATTAATTTAGGCTTCATTTATTTATTTATTTATTTATTTATTTATTTTTGTCAACCCTCTTTGATCAGGGCTGGTCTTACCCTCATGAGTGGTAACTAGCACCCAAACCCAAACCACTATATATATATATATATATATATATATATATATATATATATATATATATATATATATATATATATATATATATATATATATATATATATATATATATATATATATATATATATATATATATATATATATATATATATATATATATATATATATATATATATATATATATATATATATATATATATATATATATATATATTACTTTATTTCAGCTTACTTGTTCTCATTGAGTGTCTTGAAACGTCCTTTGCCGTGATGCGAATTTTATCTGCATTATTTGTACCCACCAAATCATCAATTAATTTAGAAACTATATATATATATAATATATATATATATATATATATATATATATATATATATATATATATATATATATATATATATATATATATATATATATATATATATATATATATATATATATATATAGATAGAGAGAGAGAGAGAGAGAGAGAGAGAGAGAGAGAGAGAGAGAGAGAGAGAGAGAGAGAGAGATGATGATGATTTTAAGTTTCACAAAAGATGGGTATGAATGATACTGGAAAACTACCGATAAGTAAGTATTATCATACGATAAAAATATCGAACTTAAAAGTGTTAAGAGTGTTAACGAATTAAGGCACAAACATGTTCAAGTGATAAAATTATTAAATTTAATCATTAGAGACTGACTGACAAATATTTCAAATAATAATTTAAATAAAAACTACAGAAAAAGAACAAAATAACCGTGTTACCTTTCGATGGATTCGAAGCTTTCTTTGTAAATTCTTTTTCGAAGTATGTGTGTGATGTTAGTAAGCTCATAAATTTGGAAACTTTTTTGAAATTTGTTTTGATTGAAAACTTGATGCCAACATAGGTGCCTATTATTATTATTATTATTATTATTACTATTATTATTATTATTATTATTTTTATTATTATTATTATTATTATTATTATTATTATTATTATTATTATTATATATTATTATTATTATTATTATTATTATTATTATTATTATTATTATTTTTATTTTTATTTTTATTAATAGAAGAATATCTAAATATATTAGCTGTTTATAATATTTCTTTCATTTATTAAATAACCTGTTACTAATTTTTATAAATTAAATAACTACAACGAAAACAACAACAGCATCTACTACTACTGCTACTACTATTACTATTACTACTACTACTACTACTGCTACTACCATTGGTACTACTGCTAATACTACTTAAATTACTTATTTTATAATTTTGCTTACCATCAATATTGGAGAATATATATGCCCCTCCCACTGTCTTAAAAACCTTAACGTTCTCTATGGAGAGGTCCCGTGTCCAGTGTGGAGAACCCTTCTGCGGGAGGACAAGGAGCTTCATCGTCGGGCTCAGGATATTCCTTCCGAAGGTGATTTCTGAAAATATTTTTAGTGCTATTTGATTTTCTGAAGAAAAGAAAATAACAAACTACTACTACTAGGACTACTACTACTTTTTATGGTGGTCATTTCTAAGACCAGAAACAAAACAAAACAAATTTGAGCGTTACGTAAAATTAACTTCTTCAGGAAAAAAAGGGGAAGGAAGAGCAGGAAGGGATGGAGAGAGAGAGAGAGAGAGAGAGAGAGAGAGAGAGAGAGAGAGAGAGAGAGAGAGAGAGATAGGAAGGAGGGGAGAGAAACCCGGAAGGGAAGGGAAGTGGGTTAGGGAAAGGGAAGAGGAGCAGAAACCCTTATTAATACCTGTAGTTACACTTAAATAAAGTAAAGTTGAATTTGATTTTCAACGAGACGACAGCGAACAAAAAGATCCCTTTTTTTTTTTTTCAATGAGGAGAACGAATTTTCGAGGAAAGAGTATCCTTCCTTACTTCCAATTTGTTAATCAAGGCAAACATTGATTGTCCTACAAGCTACTGAGAGCTTAAGTGAAGCAAACTTTGCTAACTTAGATTTGTAAATTAATCGCATTTTTAAAAACTTATATAAGATATGTAAAATTTGTACTAAAATATAATTTTCCTCCTTCGTGAGAATGAATTTTTACCTTCAAGAACTTGTAAATTAGGCCTATAGAAAGGAGAATGGATTTCAGATTCGTTTTTAATGAAGTACATTTTGATCTCATCAATAAATAAAATTTCTCTCCACTGAGCCATTGAAGGTAAGTCTGGGATAGTCTAAAAATAAATAAATAATAATAATAATGATGATGAAAAACAGCATTGTTAATCATAAGTGACATTTGTAAATGAATAAATAGATAAATAAGTAAATAACCAGAGGTGGCATTTCTAACTTACTTCTTCTTTAAGTTCCAGAAAAAATTCTGATTGGCCAACAGTATTTCCC
Organism: Armadillidium nasatum; assembly: GCA_009176605.1. Taxonomy (NCBI): domain Eukaryota; kingdom Metazoa; phylum Arthropoda; class Malacostraca; order Isopoda; family Armadillidiidae; genus Armadillidium; species Armadillidium nasatum. The sequence continues at coordinate 18,710 of SEYY01019268.1, read as the reverse complement.
GTTGTTCCAACGATACTATTCTTTCCCTTCAAACTTGATCTTGAATTATCTTTATAGCTAGTAATTTCTTTATCCAATGCATTTTCGGGATTTTCTGGTGTTTTAAGTTGTGCATGGCAATCTCCCGACAGCTCTCTGTGTTCCGAAATTTCTGTTTTAGGAATAGATTTCCTGTCTTCACAATTGCTTATTTTTGATTGGCGAGAGACCTGATATATTGAATGTTCAGCAGTTTTTGGAGCTTCTTCTTTAGGACAACCATCTCCATTATTACAGCTTATGTTTATTAGTTCTGGGTTGCTATTTTGTGGTCTTAGAAAGTCTTCAGGCAGTTTTTGAATTTCAGAAATATTCGTCTGGACAGCCTTATTCTTCACAACCATTTTGGAATATTTTCTTTCAGATTTGGTGAGGTTTGTTCGTTCTGAAAGAGAGCTATTTGAGGCATTGTCTTCAGAAGCACTTTCACTATTTCTTGAAGAACAACTTTGGAAAGTTTGATTAGATGCTATCTCTAAAGGTTTTAAAAAATCTTGTGGAAAATTTTGAGATGTTAAAACATTTTGATTAGGCCCTATTTCCTTTTCTTTAGGAGAATTATTTGTTTCAGCCACGAAATCTTGGGATAATTCTTTATATGTTGAAGTTCTTATTTTGAAAAAATCCTTGTTTTCATGTTGTTCTTGTGATTCTAAGGTATGCGCACGACTAGTCAATTCAAAATTTGGTTCATTACTAGCATCCAATATTCTTATATTTGAATTTGGAGACCCAGGTTCCAGTTTCTCGATTTTATTCTGCAGTGTCTGTGATTCTTGTAATAATGTTTTTGCTTCTCTATTTACTTGTGTTTCCTCGCTTTTAAGTTTAAAACTTGGCTTAAGGTTCGAACATTCAGTTTTAGAAAGTTTTGTAACTTCGGTATCTAATATCCGATTTTGGTGAACTGCAGCTTTTTCTCTGCTTACATTATTACTATTATTAGGTCTTAAAAATACAGAGTTAATATCCAAATTATTACTGCTGATAGAATTCGACTTTTGGGAAAGGGGATCAAATTCTCTCAATAAAGAAGGCGTATACTTTACACTCTTCGATTTTCCATTTCTAGGTCCGAAGACTCCGTGACCAGTTGACCAAGATTTTTTGAAGCTTGATTCATCAATTGGGGATGTGCAAGAACTTTCTGGAGAGGATTTTAAAATAGGCCTTGAATAAATTGCTTGATTATGATTATATGAGTCTGTAGATTCTTTATATTCCGATTTTGGAATTGCACCGCGAAAATTCGAAGTGACTTGGGAGGAAGGTTGTTTAGGAATTACATCACTATTAGTGTAATAAGTGTTTGCAAAAACATCATTACTGTTGTTATTTTCTATGTCCTTTACTATTTTGTGTGTATTTACTTCCTTATTATTTTCATAATTAATAAAGCCTCTGTGGTTACTCTTACTGCTTATGCCTTCCGTAAATATAGCGTTTGTAACATCTTTCTCAAAATTGTTATTCTGATTCCAAGAACTGAAAGTTTCACAGCGACTTTTTACCAACGATGTTGAAATTGGGGTATTTTCGTGTTTGGATGCAGAATTCTTATCTTTTTCAAGTCCTTCATTTAAATTATTAGGAGGAAATGTAAATTTGGATTGTTCATTTTCACACTGCCTTTTCTTTAACAAATTTTGCATTTCCTCTATGTTGGAGTAAATATTTTCAACTTTCTTGCAATTTTCTTGAGAATTTTGTTTGCTGTAAATACTCAATTGCTGATGAGTAAATACTTCTTTGTGTTCTTTATTTATATTTATAAAAGGTTTCATATATTTTTGTTTCTCTGACTCTACTTCAGTAATCTGACCAGACATTTTTGTCTGCTCTTTCAAGTCATTTACTGTTGCTGCATCTTTAGACAAGAGGAACCTTCTTCTTGGAGCTGGGACCGGAGGTCTTTTCTTACTGGTTTTCATGTCATTAATTTGTACATCAGAATTTCTTAAGATGATGGAACCTTCTTGAGTTTTATCCTCTTCCGCTGCAAAAATATATGCACTTAAAAATGTTAAAAAAGAAATTGAGTCACGAGTATTTTAAAAATAGTTTAAAATTTTAAATAAAAAAAATATTTTTTTAGTAAATGAATTTGTCAAATAAAATCATTATATGAATTCTGGATTACCTTTTCTTGTGCTCTGAACAGTCTTGCAAACGTCGGGTGGAGAATAGGAATCTTTTGAAGGAGATAAATTTTGAGGAATTTTTAAATCGGTGATGGAAGGTATTGGAGGAGGAAGATTTTGAAACTCCAATAGACGTGAATTATTAAAAGAGTTTTTGACTTGTTGCTCCCTTACTGGATAAGATGTACCTTCTTCATTATGTTCTTTTTCAGGAAGCAAAATATTTGCAGCTCCCAATGATGAATCTAATGAACTAAAAGATAAGTTTGTTGTATTTAAAATAGCATTATGCTTTTTAGCATTTATTTGAGGAGAAGTGCTTGCTGAATCTCTCTGTTCTTTAATTTTTGAGCAATTAGCATCATAAATATTAAATTCTTCAAAGTCAAAAGTTTTATTTACAGAAAACTTTTTTGCTGAATTTGGAAGAGAATGGGTTCTTGTTAAATGGAAGTCAAAAGAGTTTACCGAAGTAGAAGATCCAGTAAAACAAGATTCTATATCTGTTAAGGTTCCAGGACTCGATGTTTCATTATTGCTGTCATCATTTCTAGTTTCGTCTTTCCTATTTATGGAATTAACGGATTCTGAATGTAAAATATTTCTTTTGGGAGTTTTATTACTGGAGAGAAACAAATTTTCAAAAGCTAATGTATTTAAATTTGAGTTTTCCTTCTTTATGTTATTATTCAAGTTAGAATTGACGGAATTGGAGTTACCTTCTGTTGCATTTAAAGCAGGCAGAGAAGTTAAAATGATAGAACTATTATCTTCAGATTCAGGAGGAGCTGAAGGAAGAGGAAGAGGACGTTGACACATTTCGTTGTTATCATTATTTGACGTAACCGAATGTTCGTTTAGTGATCCTCCTCTACTGAAAATTACATCATGTGAAGAATAAATATTATAATCTAAATCGCCAGGCTCTGAGTACGTGGGTGAAAGACCGTTCGAAATATTGCGAGGTATCTCAGTGGAAATATTTTCCAAATGTTGACTTGTTGAGGGCGAATTGCTGGTATCATAATTTGTATCTAATAAAATATCTTGAGTACTTTCTTGCTTCTCGAAGGCACGTCCATTCGATTTTCCTTTAAAGCAAAAAATAAAACTGGTTTAAAAGAATATCTTTTAAAGCTTCATATTAAAATTACTTCCTTTTAATTAAAAAACTATGTGTCAAATACTTACGTAAAAATACTTCCTGTACTTTGAATAGTAATATTATTGATTTTAAAACAGTCGTAAATATATTATTATTATTATTATTATTATTATTATTATTATTATTATTATTATTATTATTATTATTATTATTATTATTATTATTATTATTATTATTATTAGCTGAATAATTTTTAAATTCATCCCATATAGGACATCGAAAAATATATTTAGTTCCTTAAGTTAAATTAATAATGTTAAATCAAATTGTATTAAAATACCCGAAAATGTTTTTAAAAGGTCCTGCCGAAGAACTTCGGTGTACGAAGGAGGGGCACCGCTGGGCACCGAGTTTTCAATATCACTCGGAGGAAGAATTCCAGCTTGGGCGTCCGAAAAGCCTTCGAGCGCAGATTTCCTACATCAGAAGAAGTTTTGTATATATATATATATATATATATATATATATATATATATATATATATATATATATATATATATATATATATATATATATATATATATATATATATATATATATATATATATATATATATATATATATATATATATATATATATATATATATATATATATATATATATATATATATATATTTCATTTATTTATTTTTTGGCTAATTGCTATACTCAGAAATAGTACATTAATTTATTAGATATATTTAATTAGATAAATTTAACATTAAATAATTTTTCATAAATAAAACTTGTGAATAAAATAAATTGGGTACTGCTATATATATATATGTATGAATAATTTAATGATTTTTAATAATTTCCCCACAATTCACGGGTCTGTGGGTACTGGGGTTGAGCCTTCCTTAGGCATATGTGCGTGTGCTATGCATTTGCACAGAGTAAGCACCAATATAGATCGCATGTTGCATTAGCAACAAAAAAATTGATTTAAGATCTTATCGTACCTATCCATGAATATGACTTCTTGTATACTTCTGCACATTGTCGTGTCCAGTGTTGGTAGCCGAAGACTGTCTACAGAAACTTCCAGTACGCAGTCCATCAACTTTAACCCATTTTCAAAATCTGAACAAGCCTAAAGAAAACATGTTTATAAATTAGTTTACTTCTTTCTTAGTGAACCTTAATTTACTTAGAAAGGATAAAGCCAATACTAAGGGTTTCCATATACTTTCATATACTTATTTAACACACTGTGAACGTTTCACACCGTATCTCGGTCCGTCTACAGCGCAAATTGAGTTTTACAAATTTATATTTTAAACCAGAATGCACATGTTTTAATATTTTACATAGTAGTTATAAAATACACTTGCATAAATTAACGTAGGAGTTGAAATTTTTGACACGAAAATTTCAATGATGAAATTTTAGTTTTTTATGAATATCTATATTTAATTTAACTCAATTTTCAAGGAAAAACGTACCACCTTTAAAGTTAAAAGTGCGGATGTTAATGCTCCGCGGATGCGGATGCCATTACTAATATATATATATATATATATATATATATATATATATATATATATATATATATATATATATATATATATATATATATATATATATATATATATATATATATATATATATATATATATATATATATATATATATATTATAATTTATTTATAGTTTTCGGTTTTATCGAGTGAAGATGTGTTGTTTATGCTTTCTGTTAATTGGACTTTAACTTTTCCTTTGTCAACTTTTGTTTGTGTTAAGTGAAATTGTCTGTGTTTGTGTTTGTGTTTTTTTCTCTTTCTCTCTTTAAAACATTGTTCAATTTTAACTAAAGAATTTTAACAATCTGATGTTACATCGTGAAACTCTGTATATTTTAACAAGGAAATCATCGGTTCTATTAAAGCTAAGTACAAAGTTTTAACTTTTTAAATTTTTTTTTTAACACAATCTACATTTTATTATTATTTTAGATTTTATTCTTGAGGTGCAAAAAACTCTTTTAATATTTGCACATTTTAAAGTTTTAAAATTAATTTAACGCGCTTTTATATATTTTATTTCAGGATTTTACCGTAATCCAAGTTACTAGAGTGGGTTATGTTTGCCTGAGTTTATTTTCTTTAAAGTTAATTTTAACTTTTTAAATTTGGGTTTTTAAAAGTAGATATTTTTTAAATTTCAATTTTGCTTCTGTTTGTTTGTTTATCTGTTTGTTTGCTTGCTGGTCTGTCTGTTTTTCTGTTTGTTTTAATTGTGATTGTGTGTGTAGAATGGCGGGTTTGGGCAGAAGCGGGTTTTCTATACATTTTGCCAATGTTCGTGGCTTACGCTCTAACTTAGCACCCGTGGAATACCACCTCTCTAACTCTCATCCTAACCTTTTGCTCTTGTCTGAGACCTAGATATCTAAGGATTCCTCCTCTAACTTTTTAAATATATTCAGCTATAACTTATTTCATTATTTCCTATCTAAGGGTGGAGTTTGTGCTTACGTAAACACTAACACTCCGGTTAATACGTCTTGTAAATCTTGAATCTCCTAACTTCGATGTTTTGTGTCTTAAAATCTTTCTTCCTAACCACTATGATAATCTTGTGCTTCTGCTACTGTTCTCCGAATAGAACAGATTTTTCTACCTTTTTTGACTACCTAACGAGACTGTTACATCTTCACATTTAAATACTGAGGCCCTCTATTTAGAGGAATTCATTGTATACAACACTGAATGGTTGAGTTCCTCATACAGATCCAAGAGGGGAGGAGGCCGAATAATTCAGCATTCTCAACGATCTGGAGTAACTATTTAAAGAACCAACACATTTTCCAGATTGTCCCAACCAATTCTTAAGCACTCTTGACTTATGCTTCACTAATAGTCCTTCTCTCTATAAATACGCTGTCTTCGCACTCGTAACTCTTTGTCACAATCTAATTTCTCTTAATTTTCATGCTTTCTCCCCAATTGCTCCATCCTGCCCTAAGTGTATCTTCTGGCACTTTGATCTGACTGACTGGAGAGTTTTGAGTTGCTTCTACACCAACTATTCCAGGAGGGACTGCTTTGGCTCTGAAGACGTTTCTGTTTCTACCAATAAAGTGGGGTCTGTAATCGTGGATGGGATGAGCAGGTTCATTTCTTCCTCATCTAAATATTTCTCTCCTCAAAATCCATGGCTTGATTGCGTTTTCTCTCGTGCCATTCAAGCTAGAGACATCGTGTATCAAGAGTGGAAAAATTCTCCTTCTCCTATTACTCTCGCTAATTTCCATTCAGCTCGGAATCGTTGCAGAGATATTCTTCAACGAGCAAAGCGGACTTTCACCAAACGAAGGTGTGCTAAGCTCCTAAATTCTCCCACTGATAAATCTTTCTGGCCTCTTGCCAAAAACCTCTCTAGCAACTTCTGTAAATCTTCCTGAGTTTTAAGAGAATGTGCTTCTGAACTGGTTCCGTCTCTCATTCAACTTACCTCTCTATGCCTCAATACTAGTACTTTCCCTTAGTAATGGAAGCGCTCATTAGTTCAACCTATTCGAAGAAAGGTAGCCGATCTGATCCTTCTAACTATCGTCTTATAGCTCTCACTTGTATTCTGTCTAAGATCTTTGAAACACTTCTCAGCTCTCATTTCCTAGATCATCTGGAATCCCATTCCATTCATTCTGATCATCAGTATGGCTTTCGACGTTTGAGGTCTACTGGTGATATACTTTCCTATCTCACATATTGAAATTTAGTTAAAACACCACAGATTTATGGTCTTCTGCCTCTGTTTTGTGAAATTCTCTCCCATCGTCTGTATTTCCTGTCGAATTTAATATCAGTTACTTTAAAGCCTACGTCTGTGCTCACCTACGAAATTTGCGTTAGATAGGACTTGTAGGGTTTTTCTTATTCTTTTATTGCTCTAACATCCCTTCCTTGAATAGAGTTCTGCCCGTGAGCGGTGGTATATAATATATATGATATATATATATATATATATATATATATATATATATATATATATATATATATATATATATATATATATATATATATATATATATATATATATATATATATATATATATATATATATATATATATATATATATATATATATATATATATATATATATATATATATATATATATATATATTATATGGGTCAACGCTTATGAAAAAAAAGAAAGTGACCTAATAGAATTAGTCAGAGATGAAAAATATCAAATTCAATTTCAATTAAAGACCGACATGTCCCGATAAATGGGGTTTGAAAGTTTTCAAGTTAAAATAAAATAGAAAGGAAGCTTTTCTTTGCAAAAATTGTCCTAACGAATCGTTGGGACAAATGGAAAAAATGTCACAACAAATTTTTTTTCAGTTATTTTCCTATTGGAAAATAAATTGGTGAATCGACTTTCATATACCTAACATGTCTTTTCTCTATTGAAAATTTTACTGTGACATTTTTGCCACTTGTCCCAACGATTCGTTAGGACAATTTTCGCACTGAGTGAACAAACAATTTATGCAAGTTTTCTAGAATAAGGATAGCATTGAACTGGAGAGTTAGAAAGAGCAGTGTCTGTTTCTTTATTTAAAGCATAAGAAGAGAAAGAGATACAACCATACGATGGATTGAAAAAAAATTGGAGAGAATCAGAGTGAGTGGGACAATTGATAGAAGTGAAAAGCTTTACTTTACTTTACTTTACCTTTTTATGAAGAGTTGTAAGAGCTAGACCGTCCAATATGTAAAGAACGTACTCCATTCAAGCAAGAACCGCATCATTATGCAAGTTTTGAGGAAACTAAGAATACTCCTTAAAAAACCTAACCTCTTAGAAGCTTATTTATTAAATAAGAAGCATTGTGTCAATTTCTAGAATGATCACGAGAAAAAGAAGTGCCATAAATAATAATGACAGATGAACTTTTGACTTTTGTGGATGATTAAGTCAAATATATAGACAAAAGAGTCAAGTTTTTTGAGGTATTAAAATATTCCCATGTTTTCTCTGTCCTAATTGGAAATATAAATATAGATGAGAGACCAGTTTCTCCAAGGTTACCCCTTTAACATCAGAGTCGGATTCATTTCGAAAGAAAAAGAATAGAGAGAGGTAGAGTCTTCGTCATAACAGTATATAGGGATAATTTGGAAAATAAAATGTCACCAATTAAAAGTAGAAGGAGAGTAGAAGATATAAAGAAACCGAAAGGAATATTATTATTAATAGATTTAAAGGATAGAGAGGGGAAATTAAATAAAGGCAAAAGTACAAGGTTCGTGGTAAAAGCTTTGAGAACTGAATGAAAATACTCTTTCATTTTAGGTTCAGAGAGAACAGATATTTCATCTTTAGCAAAAATTACAATGTTAGGAATAAATGAGAGAGAGAGAGAGAGAGAGAGAGAGAGAGAGAGAGAGAGAGAGAGAGAGAGAGAGAGAGAGAGAGAGAGACGAGAGAGAGAGAGAGAGAGAGAGAGAGAGAGAGAGAGAGAGAGAGAGAGAGAGAGAGAGAGAGAGAGAGAGAGAGAGAGAGAGAGAGAGAGAGAGAGTAGGGGAATGCACACTGAAATAAATTACTGAAGAGATAAATTAAGAAGCAAAGTTAGAGATGACATTTTCAACAAAATTCAGAATAGAGTGGAAAGAAGAGGATTCCGAAAGATTGTCGCATAAATTTTTTAGAATTTTAGAGAATAGATTTTCACCATTCCAAATGTGAATTTAAATATTCCGAGTTTTTGAGTTTGAAGACGACACTCCAGAAGGCATTGACCCTGAGGCGATTAGCAGGAGAAAAGACAAAGTTAAACCAAGGTATGAGTTTTTCTTCAAGAGAAATATCCCAGAGGAAGGAAGTTCTTTATTGTATAAGGAGGAGGAAAGAATGTTAGGAAGAAGTCAAATTCGCTGAATTCAAGTCTCTTAATTAATCAGGAATACGAATAAGGAACAACAGGAACAATTCAAGGTTTTTATGGATATATATATATATATATATATATATATATATATATATATATATATATATATATATATATATATATATATATATATATATATATATATATATATATATATATATATATATATATATATATATATATATATATATCCTCTGGTGGGCAAAGACCGGAGGTCTACCAATGTCCACCAGAGTTGGGGAACATTCAGAATCTGGTCATATATATATATATATATATATATATATATATATATATATATATATATATATATATATATATATATATATATATATATATATATATATATATATATATATATATATATATATATATATAATGAAAAAGTCAGTGTAATGGCTAATGTATTAATAAATAGTTTAAAAATAGATGGGGGACGAGGTGGGTGGATGGGGTGAATAGCAAGAGGTCTTTCCTTATTATTATTATTATTATTATTATTATTATTATTATTATTATTATTATTATTATTATTATTATTATTATTATTATTATTATTATTATTATTTCATTTTTTCTCCTATAAAGCAATATATTAAAACCGCCGTACATTAATGGACTTTATTGTATGAAAATCGTTTGAATTTTCAGAAAAGTCAATTAATTTTTGGTGGAATATTTGTACGTAAAAAAACCAAAATAAAAAATTAAAATAAATTAAAAAAAGAAAGGAAAAAAAATTTCACCAAGAAATTTTGTCACTCTTCAAATTTTATTCATTTATTTATTTATTTAATTAAATTTTTTTTATTTTATTTTATTTTTTTTTTATTTTTTTATTTTTTTTTGCAATTTCTGATAATCCGAACAAAAATGGGTGGTTTCATTGAAGGAAAGTAGCTAGTATAATGCGTTGTTTAAAGAGTCTTCAGTACATAAAAATAAATGAATTTAATCTGTTAAGATTTAAATTAAAGCTATATTATATATAGTTAACATAGACTTTACAGATCTTGCCTTTGTAAAACAAAACTAAATTCCCACGACCGTGGCGTAAAGGTAGTCTAATTCACTGCCGCCCTTGAAGGCGATGGTTCGATCCCTCACGTTTATTCTAGGAAGAAACTATCTATAGAATTCCCCTCCTTAGTACTTAATAGTACTTAATAGTACTAACTCTGTAATAGTACTGAGTCAATTCTTAACTCTAATAATAGTACTTACCTCTTTATAATCTCCGTTTAAAAGATGCTCTTTACCATCTTGTATTATTTTGATGATCTTTTCGTAAGCGTCTCGAAAGTTTTGAAGAGTTTTAAGTGGTATTTTTATCTTTTTGGACGAGTACCCATTTCGGGTAAAGGTTGTTGGTGCTGTGGCTTCATTAACTCTCCCTGGTGTTCCTACATTGTTGTATAAATGGTTCGTTGCATTAGTGTGAGGATGTGTTCCTCCTGTATTTTCATTTTGTCCAAATGGTGGTAAAACTGGGTATCGGTTTCCATAATTGTTAGATGAGTATCCAGTTCTATTACTTTCCGGATTCGGACCAGAGAAAGAAGAGATATTGTAATCTCTATATGGAATGGATATTTGGTTTCCTTGAGATGGACTTCTTGGATTATCCATGATTTGTCTGCTTTGATCTGGGGAAGGAGTATTTTGATTAACGTTATTACCATTATAAGTCCTTTGGCTTTCTGATCCGTTTCCTCTATTTACTGAAGTGTTTTGGGTATATTTTGTCTTCTTAGAGTTTCTGATTTGTTGACTTTTTCTCATTGGACCAAGACCGAATTTTTGAGTTATGCTGGCTATAGTAGATATGTGCAGATAACCTTTGTTAGAATTTGAATTAACTTTGCTTTCGTTTTTTGCAACTGACTTTGACCACTGACTATAATTGTTTGTGATACTTTGATTGAGGTTAGGGTTATTATTACTTTGAGATGCTGGTTTATTTGAACAATTGCTGCTTGGTGATGGTCGCTGAGAAGCAGATGTAGCCTCTAACATATTAGGTTGATGCGTTTCATAACGAGAATTCTGGTCAGAGCTGCTTAGAGATTTATTTTGAGGACTGTTTCTCTGACTGCGTGAAGATACGTCACTGGTCTTAGGATTATGATTGACAGTTTGTCTTTCGCACAATTCAGCAGTACGAGGATTAGCACCATTTAAAAGTTCAGGTTTAGTGTTTTCTTTCGGTTTTAACTTCGAATCTCTTGGGCGTGCTGCTCTAAGATTCGTTTTATCAGTACTATTTACTGGTACTTTGGTTTCGGAATCAAGTAATGCTTCTAAAGATAAGGAGCTTCTATTTTCCCTCTGCAATTCCTTATCAGAATCATTGTGTTTATAAACAGATAATTTTGGTGAATCATTGGGAGTAGACAGAGAAAGGAGAGATCGAGATTTTGGACGATTTTTCTTTTTATCGATGTTTCTTGCAACAGGCTCGGGGTTCACGCTCTCTTCTTCATATGCCCTTTCGTTTATATTTAAAGAAGGGTAAATAGATTTTCTGGACTCTGTTTTAATAGAGACATTTGATTGACGTGAATTACGAATATCATCTTTTGAATGATTTGAAGTATTTTCCTTGTATTTTGATTTGATTCCTGTCGTTTTTGGTACGGCTCCTTTGTTTTTATCATTTCTGCTTTCGTAAGATTTATTATTAATACTAGGAGGTTTGGATTTGAGTTCTGCCGGTTTGCTAGGCTCTGTTTTTGATTCGTTTATATTAGTTTTAGTCCTAAATGATCTTTCAGTTTCCTTAGTGGTTTTATATTTGGATTCACGTGTATTTGAGCTCAAATTTGAAGACTGTTTCTTTTCACTGTAATTATTCTGCTTTAAACTTGGTCTGGATTTATACTCGCTCACAACTTTGGCGGGAACTTTAGTACGTGGATATGGATTCGGCTTTCCTGAAGTTTGTTTCATTCCATTATCTTTTGAACTATTTATTTTTGATTTACCATGAAACATAATTATTTTTTATAGTTAAAAACTACATTGAACTAAATATCGTTTGTTTACATTGAAATAAGACGGTCAAGTTGGAACATTATCTGACAACAATGGAACTTTTTTTTTCTGGCAACAAATCATTCCTCACTAAATAACAAAATTCAACTAAAAGGATTAAAATGAGTTGCAAATCAAACAACTTAAATTCCAAGTATTAAGAAATAAAAATGTTATTAATGTTTTTTTTTCTTCTTTTGTGATTATTAATAATATTTAGTAAAACCTTCTTTCTCCTGATAACAGCTGATTAGATTAGTGATAAGGAAAGAAACATGATATACCTAAACTTCAAATTACATTCATGTATACATACTATATAATATACGTACGATGTGTAGGGGAGAGAAGAGTCAGAAGCCCCAAAATTTTCGGGGACTGTGACATAGGGATGAGGAGTTGGTATTTTTTGTTGGCTCAAACTCAGGCTTCTCTTTCTACTCCATTCAAAACCTTTGACCTAACCTAACGCAACCAAACTAAACCTAACCTAACGTTGTGGCCTCGTGGCTCCTCTCTCTGCTCTGGCTTTGCCGTTCTCTCTCTCTCTCTCTCTCTCTCTCTCTCTCTCTCTCTCTCTATATATATATATATATATATATATATATATATATATATATATATATATATATATATATATATATATATATATATATATATATATATATATATATATATATATATATATAATAATCGGGGAAGTGAATTCTTACTTCCTGATGTTGAGGATTGTAAAAAGGATACAGGAAAGCAGTGGAAAGACCTCATACGTTACAAAGAAGGTATATCAAATACATTAGAGAGAAAGCCGGATGCGTTGTGATAAGAGAGAGAGAGAGAGAGAGAGAGAGAGAGAGAGAGAGAGAGAGAGAGAGAGAGAGAGAGAGAGAGAGACTTGTTTATTGTGTAAAAGTTTGTAGGCAGAAAAATATTAAAACTTAATTTTTATTGTAATAAAAAAATATATTAGTTTTGAAATTGAACGTAAAGAAAAAGGTAAAAAAAAAAAAAAAAAAAAAAAATATATATATAATATATAATATATATATATATATATATATATATATATATATATATATATATATATATATATATATATATATATATATATATATATATATATATATATATATATATATATATATATATATATATATATATATATACCTAAGAGGTTAGAGGTGTTCTATCCAACTCTAGTAGAAATCGGTACTATGCTCTAGTCTTTGCCCACCAGAGATATATATATATATATATATATATATATATATATATATATATATATATATATATATATATATATATATATATATATATATATATATATATTAAAACAGAGAGAGATAGAGAGGCGAGCGAACAATGAGAAAATTATTAATTAACTATTATTAATTAATTAATTAATAAATAATAAATAACTACAATTAAAAATATTTAAAAATTCGTTCTCTTTATATTTCTTCAATTAAGCTTTGATAAAATAAGAACGTCACAAAATTTGCAGAGATAAGAAGATAAGACCTAATCATAAGGTATTCCATTAGTACTCAACAATTAACCGCTTATATATATATATATATATATATATATATATATATATATATATATATATATATATATATATATATATATATATATATATATATATATATATATATATATATATATATATATATTACAGATCGCCACCACTCACGAGCAGAGCCCTTTTCAAGGAGAGGGCACATACAGAAGAAAACTCACTCAAAGTCGAACCTAGGGCTCATCCCTCAGGTGGGCACAGACTGAAGCCTTGAAGAGTGGAAGATTAAATACAGGAGGAAAAATAGATGATGGTAGAGAGTTCCACAGGACAAAGGTGGATGAAAAGAAGGAGGCACCACAGCGTGCTAGCCTGGGGTTGTCCAACATCCACACAAAAATTGTGCGAAAGCAGGGCACCCTCGAGCACCTGCCATTGTAGTACCTATAGAAAAGAGATAGCGCGCCAACGTCACGTCGCAGAGATAGAGGGTCAAGAGAGTTCGAAAGTAGGGGACAGTTTATTAATCTTTTTGCTTAAGCCTCAACCCTATCCAGAAGAGAGGAGAAGCCGGAGCCCCCCAAAATGTGAGAACAGTACTCCATACAAGGGCGAATAAGACCCTTATATAATTGGAGTAACTGCTCAGAAGGAAAAAATTCTCCCAACCTGAATAGTATTCCCATCTTCTTCTTTCTTATCATTATATATATATATATATATATATATATATATATATATATATATATATATATATATATATATATAATATTATATATATATATATATATATATATATATATATAATGATAGTTAGCAGGGTAGAATGAGAAGAGCTGAGGCTGGATGCTAACTGGAAAGGGGAGGAAAATTAAGAACGTGGAAAAAAAAATACTTGGGAGGTATATTTGGAAGAGGAAATGCACAGGAGATCACGAGATGGATTGATCAATAGGGGAGGAGGAGCGTATCCATCATAAAAGACATAAAGATCAGCACTGAGGTGAAGAAGGTAATCTTGGAAGGAATCCTAACACCCATACTGCTAAATGGATCGGAGACTTGGTGCATAACTACAAGGGAGGAGAATTGAATCTAAACTGCAAAGATGAAAGCATTAAGAGTTATAGCAGGGAAGGTCAGAGTGCGAAACGGAAGAATCAAATGGCATATAGAAGCGAAGTTTATCATCAACAAAATAGACGCATCTAGATTAAGATGGATGGAATACTTAGAAAAGATGCAAAAGAATAGAATAGCTAAGAGAAGATGGGAGTGG
Organism: Armadillidium nasatum; assembly: GCA_009176605.1. NCBI lineage: Eukaryota > Metazoa > Arthropoda > Malacostraca > Isopoda > Armadillidiidae > Armadillidium > Armadillidium nasatum. The sequence continues at coordinate 3,644 of SEYY01019268.1, read as the reverse complement.
AGACCAGAGGGAAACAAACAGAGAGGAAGGCACCGAAAAAGGTGGAAGGATTCCGTGGAGAATTCCCTGAGAAGACATCAGATGCCTCCAATGCAAGACATACTAGAAAATAGGATTCTAGAAGACAGGAGACGATGGAAGGCTATGTTGGCCACACTTGCAGGATAATAATCCTCTTCTGGGAGAGGATATATATATATATATATATATATATATATATATATATATATATATATATATATATATATATATATATATATATATATATTCCTTATATTTATAATTTTTTTCATATATAATTATTTTAAAAACAACTATTGATTTAACATAAATAGCTCTATTAATATATTTATATATATATATATATATATATATATATATATATATATATATATATATATATATATATATATATATATATATATATATATATATATATATATATAGTATTTATGTGTGTGTGTTTTGAGGTTGAGGGTTTGGATGCAAAAGAAATACAGTGAATAAATATGAAGCTTGACCTTATTTTGAAATCACATAAATTAAAGAACAACGTGATTGTAGACAACGAATAACTGAATGAAATATTAAAGCAATGACAAAGTAAAAATGAGGCCCCAATTCTCCCACAGTTGTAATTCAAAGATTATGACGTGTCACTACCACGAATGAGCAACCCCAAGAGAAAGAGAATTGGATAAAAAACGATTTACAAAATACAATGAATGATGAAATGTAAGTCATGAATGTCAACAAGGTCTAGAGAAGAAAACACTATCACAATCAATTTCGAATTTTCAAAAACAAGCAGAAAAGTATATGGCGTATGTTTTCACAAAGAGGAACTCTGTAAAGTAGAAATTCTCTCTCAAGCTTTTAAGGCAAGTGATAAAGTTGCTTCTCTAAGCGCTTTTTGGTCATGTTTAATTGGGGACACTCTGCGCCAGTGCAGAGCCCTGTAAAGTACTTTATTTAAGATTTTGGAGCAAATGAAACTGTCTTCAAGCTAGGACTCCTTCTCTGAGCTACAAGTGGGTTGGCCGAAGCGGAAGAAGCTGACGGAGGAGTAGGAAACACTACAAGTGATAGGAGAGAATCTACAGGAGAGGTACCATGAGCAGAGGATGCAAATTCTGAGGATGAG
>SEYY01019267.1:117500-120000 GCA_009176605.1 Armadillidium nasatum | reverse complement strand
TTGTAACTTTCTCATTTCTTTACACTCAGAGGCGAAATTTCTAACATCTCTAATTTTAAATTTACCTTTCATTTTAACTTTGGCAATGAAACAATAAATACAATAATAATGATAAAATAATGATACAGTAAATACAATTATTTGCTAATGGCAAATCTTAAAATATTAGTCAAAGTTGAAAAAACAAAAAATTTCTAAGCAAAGGAAGTAACGTCACTAGAAATCTAAGACCAGAAGAGATCAGGAAGAGCTAAAATGATCTAGGAAGCACAAAATGAATGGACCAGGGAATACCGGAAAATCTAAGTTGGACGAGGAGACACCAACATGAACCAGGAAACACAGTTATAATTAGATGAAAATTTTGAATCCATTCTTTTCGTTTCCTTCAACTACGAAACGCATTGTTAAGATTTTAAACCTCAACAAAATTCCAAAAGTTTGAGAATGCTGACTGCTGACACATAGCAAAAGGAAACTTCAACAAAAAAGATACTATTTCCTAGAGCTAATCTACATATTTTCACAGACGAGTTTTAAGATAATATAAACGTAATTTCTAAATAGTAATTCTATCTAGTGTATGTACAACTGCATACATACCTTAGCAAGGAAGGAACTGTAAACTTTAAATCTGAATAAGGAAGAATGGATAAAATAAATCAGCATTTCCCATCCGGGTCCACGTGCCACATGAACACCCAGGAGACCACAGAAACTTTGAGGGAGTCCTCAAAGGAAAAAGGTAATCCCGAGAGCCCCATTATATGAGCTAAGAGGTTCATGATAAAATATCATAAATAAATAATATTATAAGTTAGAACTCAGGGGATCTAAAAGCAAAAAAAAAAGGTTAGAAATCCTGAAATAAATGAAAAAGTAAAGGAAATGATCTAAAGCCTTTTACAAGACATAAAGACAATAATAATAATAATAATAATAATAATAATAATAATAATAATAATAATAATAATAATAATAATAATAATAATAATAATAATAATAATAATAATAATAATAATAATAATAATAATAATAATAATAATAATAATAATAATAATAATAATAATAAGTAGCATAACTGCCATACAGAATAATTCAATATACTATAAACATAAAAAAATTAACAGAGCTAGTAACTGACAATGTGATTGAAAGTGATGTTCTATCCACTTATTAACCTTCCCCTTCTATTACGAGTGCTTAGGAGACAAATTTGTATAAGAATAAGTGTAAATATGTATTAGTATAATTGTAGTATGACATGATGAGGTATTGTAGTCTACCCTCTAAGGTGCAATTAAATTACCATAATTACCAGATAGTATAATTCAGTATTCTATAGATCTATATTCTATATTATAATTAAATTAGCATAATTACAGTATAATTTAGTATTCTATTAATGTATACTCTCTAATATAATTAAATTAACATAATTACCTTACAGAATAATTCACTATTCTATAAATATACACTCTATAGTTTAATTAAATTAGCATAATTACCAAAGAGAGTAGTTCAGCATACTGTAAATCTATACTCTATACTCTACAGAATAATTAAATTAGTATCATTTCCGAGCAGAATAATATTTTTTCAAATAAAATTTTCTCTCGGGAGAAATCTAGTGTCTCGATAATCTCCGGTTGAGAAACGTTGTTTATAAAGACTGAAACTCGCGTTAATTTAGACATATTACGTCACTGTGACGTCATATTGAGATGATAGTGTCACTGTTATTATAAAATTTTACTTCTGTAAACAGTTGAAAAATGCGAATAATTTATTTTGTTTAATTTTTATAATAAAAAAATGAACGAATGATAGGAATAACTAAGGGAGAATAAACTAGATATAAAACTTATTAATTAAATAAAAATTAAATAAAAACTAATTAAAAAGAAAGAAAAGAGAAAAGTGAAAAAAAAAACATTTTATTTTAATTATATATATTATATATATATATATATATATATATATATATATATATATATATATATATATATATATATATATATATATATATATATATATATATATATATATATATATATATATATATATATATATATATATATATATATATATATATATATATATATATATATATATATATATATATATATATATATATATATATATATATATATATATATATATATATATATATATATATATATATATATATATATATATATATATATATATATATATATATATATATATATATATATATATATATATATATATATATATATATATATATATATATATATATATATATATATATATATATATATATATATATATATATATATATATATATATATATATATATATATATATATATATATATATATATATATATATATATATATATATATATATATATATATATATATATATATATATATATATATATATATATATATATATATATATATATATATATATATATATATATATATATATATATATATATATATATATATATATA
>SEYY01019267.1:102500-110000 GCA_009176605.1 Armadillidium nasatum | reverse complement strand
ACTGTTTCAGATCATCCTAGTAACCGTTTTTCTTCTTTTTGTAGAAAGTTTCATTTATCTGGAATGGTGTCATTTACACAATTTTCCCTTGAAAAGGTGTGGTCTATAAGGTTATTCCTCCTATCAACTTTCCATTCTTAACTGACCCTCTCTAATCTCATTATAGCCGTAGAACTGGTATTTCACTCTCCTAACACATACTATCTCAAATTACAACAAACACTCCTCTTCTGAATAATTGCCAAACTCAGGGATTCTCAACCTTATTTTTGATTGTAGACCCGCTGAGTCCTAACTTTATGTAGGTGGACCCCCTGAATCCTAACTTTACGTATGTGAACCCCCTGAGTCCTAACTTTACGTTTGTGAACCCTTTGAATCCTAACTTTACGTATGTGAACCCCCATATGCTCATATGTAATATTCCTAAATTAAATAAAAAAAATTCCTTGAGGACCCCTCAAAGCTTTCTGGTCCCCTGGGGGTTCATATGAACCCCGGTTAGGAAATGCTGGCAACTTTGAAGAGAACTCTTGCGACACGTCCTTCCATATAGTTTCATCCTTTCCTTGACCAACCCTCTATTCCTAGATTTGATCGCTATGCTCATTATTACATGAACTTTACAAGTAAAGAAGATTGAAATGTCATTCTTTTTTATTCCTTCTTCTTCATTATTCTTTCTTCTTCTTCCTTCTTCTTCCTTTTTCTTTCTTACTCTTCCTTCTTCTTCCTTTTTTCTTCCTTCTTCTTCCTTTTTCTTCCTTCTTCTTCCTTTTCTTCCTTCCTCTCCCTTATTCTTTCTTCTTCTTCCTTCTTTCTACTTCTTCCTTTTTTCTTGTTTTTACTTCCTTCTTCTTCCTTTTTCTTTCTTACTTTTCCTTCTTCTTTCTACTTCTTCCTTTTTCTTCCTTTTTCTTCCTTCTTCTTCCTTTTCTTTCTTACTCTTCCTTCTTCTTCCATTTTTTTCCTTCTTCATCCTTATTCTGTATTCTTCTTCCTTTTCTTCCTTCTTCTTTCTTTTTCTTTCTTACTATTCCTTCTTCTTCCTTTTCTTCCTTATTCTTTCTTCTTCTTCCTTATTCTTCCCTTTTGTTCCTTTTTCTTCCTTTTCCTTCCTTCTACTTCCTTTTTCTTCCTTCTTTTTCCTTTCTTTCTGTTTCTTCCTTTATCTTGTTTCTTCCTTCTTCTTCCTTCTAAAATCCGGACCACTCCTCCTTCTATTTTCTCACCTCCTTTAAAACTGGGTTCCCAACTTTCTTTATGGACCCACATATACTCATATGTAATATTCCTAAATTAAATAATCATTTTTTCTTCGAGGACCCTCTCAAAGCTTCTGCAGTCCCCTAAGGGTCCATGTGAACCCCGGTTGAAAAACGCTGCTTTAAAATATACAGGTTTAAGAGTCATTTATAATGTATGTCGACCATTGATTCAGACAGGCTTTAACTCTCCTCAGCTAGATTTTCCCCCCAAAAAAATATTTTTTTGCTCTTAGAAGTAAACAAGGTGAGAGGTTCTATAGGACTCCTTTGAAATGGAAAGAAGTTATCAAAGTCAATGGAAAGAAGTTATCAAGGTCAATGGAAAGAAGTTATCAAGGTCAATGGAAAGAAGTTATCAAGGTCAATGGAAAGAAGTTATCAAGGTCAATGGAAAGAAGTTATCAAGGTCAATGGAAAGAAGTTATCAAGGTCAATGGAAAGAAGTTATCAAGGTCAGTGGAAAGAAGTTATCAAGGTCAATGGAAAGAAGTTATCAAGGTCAATGGAAAGAAGTTATCAAGGTTAATAGAAAGAAGTTATCAATGTGAATTTAACCCCAACATGATGGGTGATATCTAATGGTTTCTACAACGGGAGACCAGTTCAGCATACAATAAGAGATCGGGCCATCGTTAAATCAAAATAAAGAGAAAGGTGAAGCCCCCCTCCCCCCAAACACAAAAAAGGGGTTTATTAGGATAAAAAATTTCTTTACTTTATTCTCTTTTCATAACAAATATTAGAATCATCAACTTTACAAAGTTAAAATATTTTATTTCCTCCTGGCTTTATAAAGGTCCAAGAGATCTTATATAAACAATTTTGAAGAAATTAGAAATAAAGTGAATATTTAATATTTATTAAGTATCTCTTTCAACATATAGATGTTAATGCACTACTAATCCTTATCGTCACAACTAAAAAACTTTACATTCCTCATTGAAATAAAAGCTTCTGACTCAGTTTTCTACAGCATCTGTTTAGGAGGATACAGTAAAGAGTAAAAACAGCTGACTCATGACCTACTTTGGCACTATGACATTAATAATTAAAAATAGCATAACCTCACATGATATCATGACGAAACATTACAGTTACCTGCATTCTGTATTCATTCAATCATTTTTACTATTACACACACACACACACACACATACACATATATACACACTAATCTATATATATATATATATATATATATATATATATATATATATATATATATATATATATATATATATATATATATATATATATATATATATATATATATATATATATATATATATATATATATATATATATATATATATATATATATATATATATATATATATATATATATATATATATATATATATATATATATATATATATATATATATATATATATATATATATATATATAATAAGCAATGTCCATAACATTATAAATATTTATAATCCTTTTAGGCAAAAATAATCCCTGATAATATATTGGCAGTATGAAGAAAATGTATTTTGTGACAGAGAGAGAGAGAGAGAGAGAGAGAGAGAGAAGGTCCAAATATAACTTCCTTCATGATAAAACTCTTTACCAACCAACCACAGTTTCCTTTCTTCAGTTTACTAAATAGATTGGATGACGTGATGTACTGTAGGATCTTGCTTCTATATATATATATATATATATATATATATATATATATATATATATATATATATATATATATATATATATATATATATATATATATATATATATATATATATATATATATATATATATATATATATATATATATATATATATATATATATATATATATATATATATATATATATATATATATATATATATATATATATATATATATATATATAGTATTGATATACATTGCTATAAGGAATCTATAATAAATTATGGCTTTAAATAGAATAACCACAATTGGTGATCTGGTAAGTTATAAACATTGAAAATTATATAATTACTTGTAATTATTTTGTTAAGATCTAGATAAATGTATAATTATTGTAAACATATCAAGAAATTATAGGAAAAATTATAAAAACTGGAGAACTAGTATTGGAAAACGGTGCCGAGAAGTCCGATCTTTTGAAGAGCCCATGGAGACATGGTTAAAGATATCAGTTGGATGAAGATACTCTGCCCATTGATGGGTAAAAGACCCTTATTGAGAGTGTAAAACTAATATTGGAAACCAATTGGACAAGAAACGTGATCTTTTTCAAAATTTTGAAGTCATTTTGAAGGGTGACAGGGTGAAAACTCTTCTTAGTAGAAGACTAAGATAAAGATATAAATATATTTGATCTGGACGTTGCTTAAGAAAATCAGAAAGAAAGGAAAAAAGTTATAAAATTCAAAATAATTGTTCAACACCTGGTTTGAAGAAAGATATTTCAGGGAGAAGTTATCTTAGAAAAGAATGTAAAGTGAACAAGTCTATTTGAAACAGTGAAAAATCTAAGAAATAATATTTTTGTAATTAATATTAAGGGGAACCTCTTTATTAAAATAATTATGAAATATTAATAACTGTGAAATTCATAAATTTAATGGTATGGTGCATCAAAATGCCACAAATTATTCCCTTTGGGAAATAAACAATTCTTTTTCTACAGCAATTCAAGAAAGTATTCCCAATTATGTCACAAGACGTAGTCCGAGTAGACAGACGTCTGTTATGACAGCCCGGAATTCTTAATAAGCTCTTAAAAATGTCTAGAGGTGATAGAAATATTTAATAAAATAAAATAATATTCTTATTAATTTACTTTAAAAAGTTTGCTTCAGTAAGGGAAATAATAATTCCCTAACATCACAGTCTCCTTAAAGGAAGTCAACTGCTTTCCTTGTTCAAATACTCTCTTTCTTAGGAGGAATTCTACTTCTCCTATTTTATTTATTTAATGTCTTCCAGGAGGAATTCTACTTCTCCTATTTACTAACAATTTTCAGGAGGTATTAAACTTCTCCTACTTATTTATTTAATTTCTTCCAGGAGGAATTCTACTTCTCCTTTTATATTTAATCTTTCAGGAGGTATTATACTTCTCCTTTTACTTTTCCCAGGAGGTATTCAACTTCTTCTGTTAATCTATTATATCGACCTTTTTGTCGGGTTTCTCACCTTATAGATTACGGTCAGTGAAATGACACATGATTAATAAGGTCATTCGTTTATGTACCTGGCTTCTTTAACTACGATATTATTAAAATATCGTAGCACGCAAATTAATTACTTAATATTCTTTCTTTCTTTTCATATCAGACGAATTGATCTTACTATGCTCGCACTACATTCAAAACTGCCAATTCTTTTATTATAAATTTCATTCATTAATTATTATTAAATATGCGCGAAGTTCAAAATCGTAACAATGGCGTGTCTTTCATTGTGACACGTACTTAGATGAGACTGAATTAATAATAATAATAATAATAATAATAATAATAATAATAATAATAATAATAATAATAATAATAATAATAATAATAATATTTACTACGTAATAAAAAGAAACAACTCACAAATAGTAGCTATAATACTCCTTTTAAATAAATAAGCAAATAATAGAAAATAAAAAAAAAAAATCGACGAATTTGTAATTTTTCCTAAATTGCCAAAGAGTCTTGACGATATCTAAGAAGAAACATGGCCTCCTCCCTCCCTCCTTTGTGCTGAAATGTTTGTTTGTTTTGTTTTGTTTCTGAGAGCGGACTTCACCTACGAGGGCATATGCCGTCCCTCCAGGCAGACAAATTACTGCCTTTCAGGCCACCACCAGTTCAGAGCGAGCGAACCACACGCTCCGAGAGCTGGTGATGCTCTCCCGCCTCTGTGCTGAAATGAAAGTAAGAATCCACCAGAACGTTTTCGTTTAGACTGGCGTTTCCCAACCGACATAGACCCCCAGGGGACCTCAGAACTTTTGAGGTTTTCCACAATTAGTTTTTACTAACCTGCAAATAAATATTTAATTTAGAAATGTTACATATCAGTATATGGGGGTCCCGGATACGTAAAGTTAGGACTCAAGGGAACCTCTCTTACATTAAATATTGCTGTGTATGAAAGTGCTATCGAGTTTTGGAAATAGTAAAACTATATATATATATATATATATATATATATATATATATATATATATATATATATATATATATATATATATATATATATATATATATAGCCTAAAATAAAAATATGAAATTAAAAATAAAATAAAAAACACGACCAAAAACTTTTGTTGCTCCTCAAGATTAAAAACTAATAACACCATTTTTTATTCCTGAAACTCTAAACAAAAATTAACTAACTTTCATTAGCGATTGTCGCTAATGTACTACTAATCTTATTAAAATCGATTTCCAAAAACTAATATTCACACCCGCTTCTTGAGTAAAAATTTCTGCCAATTTCTTGAATAGAATATAATACACGAGTACTTTCGGTCATTAATTATAAATATAATTATAAATTTAAAATAATATAGTAAAAGAAGAAGATTGAAAGCTAAAACGATAGCTGGGATCGAGGGCTCTGGAATATAGAAATATTAGACATTAAAATAAGTTCGAGAATAATTAAGTAACAATCTTAATTTAAAACTTTGGTTTATTATTTCTTTATTTCAGATTTAAGTAGTTTTGGTTTCCCTTATCTTCTGGATAGGGTCGAGTCTAAAACCAAAAGGCTCGTCAACAGTATCGCTTCCTCTCTGATACCATAGAGTGTCTATTTATGGGTACTTTAACTTTAGGTGGTCGAGATAGCTATCCTTTCACATTCCACATCATATTCATCACAGTAAAAAAAGTGTATAACTTTTCTCAATTTGATATAGAGATTAAAACAACTTTAATCCTATTCGACCCCGTACCTCCTTCCACACTGGCACTTCAGAACTGCTGATGGTTTTACATTCAAAATGATTTCCAACCTAAATATGATTTCTATTCCTAACATGTGTTCACACTTCACACTTAGTTTAGAGTCTGGGTGTTAATTTGCCCAGAGTGGGTAAGTGTTAACAGATCTCGTTTCTTCCGACCTGTCCTTATAGAGAAAGACTATTCCAATGAGTAGTAAGTTTCCCTTATCTTCTGGATAGGGTCGAGTCTAAAACCAAAAGGCTCGTCAACAGTATCGCTTCCTCTCTGATACCATAGAGTGTCTATTTATGGGTACTTTAACTTTAGGTGGTCGAGATAGCTATCCTTTCACATTCCACATCATATTCATCACAGTAAAAAAAGTGTATAACTTTTCTCAATTTGATATAGAGATTAAAACAACTTTAATCCTATTCGACCCCGTACCTCCTTCCACACTGGCACTTCAGAACTGCTGATGGTTTTACATTCAAAATGATTTCCAACCTAAATATGATTTCTATTCCTAACATGTGTTCACACTTCACACTTAGTTTAGAGTCTGGGTGTTAATTTGCCCAGAGTGGGTAAGTGTTAACAGATCTCGTTTCTTCCGACCTGTCCTTATAGAGAAAGACTATTCCAATGAGTAGTAAATATTGCTACTAATTGTAAATAATGATAATAATAATAATAATAATAATAATAATAATAATAATAATAATAATAATAATAATAATAATAATAATAATAATAATAATAATAATTGTTACTGTTTCTATTTCTAACGTCTAAATTGTAGCTACGAGGTTTTGACTCAATTGAGCATTTCGCATTTTAAATATTTTTTACTGTTCAAAACATCAGAAGTATGTCATTAATTATTAAATAAAAAAAGTAAGTGATAACAAATTATTTTTAGGATAATTTAATACTCTGTAATGAAATATATATGGTATTTCGCAGAAGCTTACTTTTTTTCTTATTCTTGCAATTATTATACAATTCAATTATAAAGTTTAAGTAGAACAGTAAATTTTAGGGTTGGAAGCCTTTTTTCACAGAATGCCACATTTAAGATAATTATTTCTGTTAAAATTGTCATTTTGATGTTAAATTATATCCCCATTTATCTTTGAAAAAATTTTTTTTAACTATTTCAAGGCCAAAACTAAGGTCCATGCTTAAAAGCATGGTTTCGCTTATTGACATTTAACTTTTTAATTTTCAACTGCAAATTCTACCTATGAACAACTTCTAAACCCATGACAAATAAATCAAGTTTTTGAAAAGAAAAATCTTATTCATTTAAAGTTGTTAATTATATATAATATATAATTACCACTATTTATT
>SEYY01019267.1:85000-97500 GCA_009176605.1 Armadillidium nasatum | reverse complement strand
TCTTTATTACTGTTCCTTGCCAAATTAATTTCTGCCATTCTCTTTGCTCTTCTTATTGACTGGTTAAGTTCATTCCTAATTCTCTTATAATGTTCCAAATCTTCTCCCCTGCTCCTACCTTTGAATATTTTAAAACATCTACGCTAGCATATGAATATAGGAATGTATATTTACTACAGGTTCTATGCATACATTCCAACCTGTTATAGGTGATGAAATATAAAAATTATTCATTACTATTCACTGGTTGGATGTATTTTTTTTATTCATTTTTTGTAACTGATCAATTTGTAATCATTCATGTAAAATCCAATGTGATTGATTATGATGATACTAATCATAACAGTATTACTGAATTATAAAAAAATACATTTCACTCTGTCTTGCTCTCGATGAACTGGTGCTTCATCCATCCAACATTGAAGCTTAAGATCAGAAAGGAAAAATTTATTTTCCTTAGGCCCAGGACTTTGTGACATCAAGCTATGGAATCATATACCTGGACGAATCTAATTGCTGTATTTAGAAAATTAAATATATAGCTGAACAAACAAGTGATTTTAAAGTAGCAAGCAAATATTGCATTTTAATGAAAGAAATTATAATAATTATGTTAGATAAGTTCATATAATATTAGGTGGAAAGTTAATATATAAAAATACTTCATATTAATATCCAATATTGAATTTAAATTTAAATAAAATTTTTAAGGATCATTAGAATATGCTGAAGTCTACATATTAATATCTCTTTATATATTATAAAAGAGAAATACATAGGCCTATATTAATTTCTGTTGATTAAATAATATCAGTTAATAGTAAGGAGGATAAATAATATGTGAAAATGTCAGTATCCTATGTAGATATTATATATATATAATTCCTGATAGGAAAATATATTTGCCTTTATGCAACTCCATTTCAGATAGATTTTTCAGGGGTTAGAAATTTGAAATCCCCAAAAATATTAAGAAAATTAAAGTCTATATATATTAGTGGTGAGGCTCCATTATTGATGGTCTAAATATAAAAAAATATAAGATTTTGAGATTGACATTTGGCAAATGACATTTACGATATTTCTTGTTTTATATACCAGTATATTTTTAGGACCATTTTTCATATGCTAGACTTCTTACCAATACTGAGAATACCTTCATTAAAAAACATTATATAAGTTATTATTGTAATAATGAGGGTAGTAGTTCTGCTTACTGATAATTATTATTTTAACTATCATATTCACTTTTGTAATAACAATGCAATAGAAAATGAAATTACACTTAAGGAAGAAAAAAGAGTAAAAATATAACATACTAATATTGATGAGTACTTGAAGCATTTCAGGCTTAACCAATACCAAGATTAATATTAAACAAAGTTCTTGTTTGAAGTACAAGTTTCTCATCCAGGAGATGGGGATGCTCTAGTTCCACCCATCTTTTGGATAAGGTCAAGTCCAAGGCATAATAACTGAAAACTATTCTTTGCGCACAATATTCCTTACTCTTTTTTTTTTTTTTTTTTTTTTTTTTTTTTTTTTTTTTTTTTTTTTTTTTTTTTTTGCAACTAAACATTGGATGTCTTTCTCTTTTTTTATGACTTTTAAAGTGGTAAGTGCTTTGGTGAACTAGCCTCTCATTCATCCTCCAATGAAACATTTTGCTATATAAGTGGAACTTTGTCTTTACCCATGTGTTGAGATTGGTAACTAGAGGATTATTCATTTTGTTACTTTTTTTTTTATATGAAATTCTCATTCATCCTGTGATATTTTCTACCTAATTTAATCTTTCTCACTTGAAAGCTGCTTCTTATTAGGTATGAGCTTGTATGATATTTATTTATTTTTTTATGACAACTATATGAAGAAGGCTTTTAATGTGAATGTTTTAATTAGTTTAAAAAAAAATAAAAAATACCTAATTTCAATTTATTATAGAATACTATACACTAAATAATTATTTATTTCATCATTAATATTTTTAGGTAAATGATTTTTTTCTTTTTTTTTTTTATACACGTCCCACTTTATGCAGATTTTGTAGATAAGCACAAACATGGTCTTTAAAGTAATTGAGATTATATTCATCAAGAAACGCAGAAGATGGGGGAGAATTCCACAAAACAGGAGAGGCACCACAGTGGACAAACCTAGAGTTGCCTATGTCCGCACAAAATTTGTGCAGACAATGCATCTCTTGTGCTATGAGGACATCGTAAAGGTGAAGGTCGAGTGGACAATTCCCTTGAGCATTTGAACCTGTAGTACCTATAGAAAAGAGACAAGGCACCAATGTCACATCACAAAGATAAAGGTCAAGTGAATTAGAAAGACCGGAACAGTTTGTAAATCTTTTAACCTTTGACTCAACAACACCCAAATGATAGGTGAAACCTGAGCCCCAGATATAAGAGCAGTACTCCATACTAGGGAAGATGAGGCCCTTGTATAATTGGAGTAATTGCAAAGAAGAAAAATTCTCGCAATCTAAATAGAACTTTCAACTTTTTTGAGGTCACTCTAGTAACTTGTGAGACTTCCAAGAATTTTTTTTATTTATGCGAAGGCCAAAGATGTTTGTATTGTCAACAGAAGAGATAGGAGAACAATCAAAAGTAAAGAAAAGGAAGTGCTTTTGAGAAGGAGATTTCTAATAATAAGTAATTGAGGTTACTCTATGCTAGGTCCCCATCTAGTTTCCTTATATATATCCCTGAAAGTTTTTAAAGAGTTGAATTTCAGTAGGTTGAGACAACCCCTCTGAGAAATTCTATTCAGATCAGCAATCATAGTATCAGAAAAATGAAAATGAGAGGCAACTCTAGATGCTTATGAGGGAGCAGGTTTGAAATTAGTAAAAGAATGATGGGTTGAGTCATTGGCACATGAAAGGATAGGATTAGATGAGCAGCTGAGAAGTTCTTTAATGAGGAGAAGGAATAGAGTAGAAGACATCACTATTGACAGGAAAGGAAGAAGTCACACCATCAACAACAGCTGAAATGAAATGATTAGAAAGAAAGCTAGACATAAGTAAATAAAGAGAAGGAGGGGAGCATGGAAAGCTGTGACTCATGCATCTCCAGTCAAATGCCTTATATATATCAAGTGCCACCACACAAGTCCCTAAGGGTAGAAGACCTTATAAAATCACCAATAGACCTTGAACGGTGAAATCCATTCTGATGATCTGAAAGTATGAAATGGGATTCCAGATGATCCAAGAAATGAGAGTTGAGAGTTGTTTCAAAGATAATAATATTAATATTAATAATAATATCTTCTAAGAAGTGTACTCTTCTACAGTAGAGAACTCCAAAAGACAGTCTTAATTTCTTGCTATTGTTAGTGATCTTGAAAGAATTTTATGCATTGGTCTTTGAGTATTGAGTAAAAGGTAAATCTGTTATTGACTCCTTGAAAACTACATCATGTGGTTCTTTTACCTTCTCCCCTATTCCTATTTTCCATTTTTTTTCAAGAGCTCCATCCTTGGCTTGTATGCAGGACCTTTAATATTTTTAACATGTACTGTATATTTAAAGTTCAAATTTGATTAAAATACAATCCAAGAAACTTTTGTAAAGCTGTATGTTTCGCATTTTTCTCATAAAACTAATGAATATGAAGTTTCCTGAGTTGATTGAACCTCCACATGGAGATTTGGATCAGAAAATGAAAGTGCATAGTTGCTTGCAAAGAGTATTTGTGTCCGTGGAGAACTTTCTATCAGTTCTTTCTCATAAAAATAAATACTAATTATTTTATCTTGGGTGGGACTTCGCTCTTCAGTTTAACTATCTCTAATGTAGTTTTATCTAGTTTATAATCTGTATTTTTCTAATTTGCTAAGTGAAAGAATTAAGGAAAAACCAAATTTTAATTTATAGATTATTCTTATGTTAAATTACACATTCAATTTTTTTTTTAATTATTTATTATATATATATATATATATATATATATATATATATATATATATAATATATATATATATATATATATATATATATATTAATATATATATATATATATATACCAACATAAATTCACATTCCCCTTTGTGATTTAGAAATTATTGTTGTTGTTGTTGTTTTATAATTAGAGCACAGTAATTAATTATATTTAAAAAAAAAAAAAATTTTTTGTTTTGATTTGTTAGAATTTGTGCTTGTAAACGGACTTGGCCCCAGACCCTGAAATCTGGACTCGGTACACCATTAATGTATGCCATTATTTCCTAATTATGCAGTAAACTAAAAATCAATATTTCAGAAACTGATAAATGGATTATACTGTAGGAAGCTATAATATTCAGATTTTTTAGGAAAAAAAAATTCCATTCCTAAAAAGTAAACTTTAAACTCAGCTGACCAGAAGCAAGATCTTGAAAATAATTCAGGCAGTATTGGATAATTTTGAAAAGGCCAGACATTGGGAAGGAGCTGCAACCCATGATATCACAACAATTTTCTAGTTACAGTACATAATTGCTTTAATATTTGATTACAATAATAATTAATTTAATATTAGTATGTGTTTTAAGATAGAAATTGATAAGTAAATATGGTAGCCAAAAATTTGTTTGCGTTAATTGATATAGTAAAGACTTCTCTATTAGTTTGATTAAGCTGCTTTTTTTTAGCTTTATCAGTTACACTTTGCGTGCCATAAGAGTCAGATTAACAATTAACACAATTGTTAAATAACACGTATTTTGACTCATTGAAGACTTAATGATATTACTTATTAGATAGGGAGTTCATATTTATATTTGGGTCATAATCTGAAATTTAAAAGGATAATTACTTTTTAATAGGGCGAGATGAAAATTAATCTTGAACAGCAGTTAAGTGTAGAAATAATAATAATATATTATTATTATTAATTAAAGATAGTATTAATCATTTTTTTTTTAAAGTTGGAAATAAATCTATAAATTTGGAACTATTTTAGATTGTTCTTAAACCACCAAATAATTATAATAAATATTATTATGTGTTTGTATAACTTTATTCTTCTGTTCAATCATCTTTAGAATTAGGCAGACGTAATATAAGGAAACTAAACTCGGGGAGCTGAAATTGAATCATCATATTGCTTTTAAAATTTTAAACAGTTACTCCAATTATATAAAAGTTTTATTCGTCGTTGTGTGGAGTACTGTTCTCACATTTGGAGTGGTTCCGGTTCAACCCTTCTTTTGGATAAGATTGAGTTTAAGGCTAAAAGACTAATAAACTGTTTCCTACTTTTAAATTCCCTTGACTCTCTTTCTTTGCTACGTGACGTTGGCGCACTCTTATCTTTTCTATAGGTACTACAACGGCAGATGCTCGAGGGAGTTGACCTCTCGCATTCCATCATTATTGCTTCGCAATCGCAGCACAAGGTGTGCCATGCTTGCGCATGATTTTTGCGTAAGCATAGCAAACTTTAGGTTTGCACCTTGTGGTATCTCCTTCTTTCAAGCCACATCTGTTCTGTGGAACTCGCTACCTTCGTCTGTTTTTCCTGCTGTATTTAACCTACCTCTCTTTAAAGCCCACCTGAGGGATTTACGTTAATATCGGAATTGAGTGGATTTTCTTTTATCTTATAATTATGCCCCCTCCTTGAAAAGAGCTCTACCCGTGAGTGGCGTAAATATATATATATATATATATATATATATATATATATATATATATATATATATATATATATATATATATATATATATATATATATATATATATATATTCGGGAATCTTTTGCTGTTGCGCTAGACCATCGAAAGCTTCGATAGAGTCTGGCACAAAGCTTTGATTCCAAACTTCTCTCTTTCGAAATCTATCCTTCTCTCTGTGACCTTCTCTCTGATTTCCTTTCCGGTCGTCTATAGCAGCTGTTGTAGACGGCCACCGCTCTTCCTTTAAATCTATTAACAGTGGTGTTCCTCAAGGATCTGTCCTATCCCCAACACTTTTTCTACTATTCATTAATGATCTTCTCTCTGTTACTTCATCTCCTATCCACTCCTATGCTGATGACTCCACCCTTCATTACTCTTTTCAATTTGAAAGGCGCCCCTCCCAACAACAGTTACTAGACGCAAGGAGGGTTGCCTTGGAGCAGCTGACCTCTGATCTATCTCGTATTTCTAATTGGGGCAGAGAGAACATGGTTGTTTTCAATGCCACCAAAACTCAATCCTCCATCTCCACTCGACACAATCTTCCACACAACTATGATATCTTCTTCGAAAACACACAACTCAGACCTTCATCTGTTCTTAATATTCTCGGTGTTTCCTTTTCTAGTGATCTTTCTTGGAAAGATCACATTACCTCTCTTTCTAAACAAGCTTCTAAGAGGTTGGGTGTTCTGAGGCGCCTTCAATATTTCTTCACTCCACCCCAGTTGCTTGCTCTGTATAGGGGTGTTGTTCGCCCCTGTATGGAGTATGCTTCACATATCTGGGGTGGTTCCACACATACAGCTCTCCTAGAGAAGGTGGAGTCTAGGGATTTCGTTATCAACTCTCCTGCTTTACTAATTCTCTTCAATCTCTTTCTGCCCGTCGAATTGTTGCGTCACTCTCTCTTTACTATCGCTATTACAATGGACACTGCTCTTCTGAACTCTCTCGTCGCATACCTCCTCCTCTGAGAAGGGCTCGTGCGACTCGACTTTCCACACAGTCTCATCCTTTCTCTGTCCAACTCTCTGACCCCAGGCTTAACCGCTATGCTCTGTCCTACATGTACTCTACTGGTAAAGTCTGGAACCACTTCCTTCTATTTTCCCAACTTCCTGTGACATACACCTTCAAACGCCGTTTATCAGGTCATGTCGGCCTTTAATTTAACCAGGCTTCCGTCTTTTCCCCAACTCTGGTGGAATTTTGTAGCCTCTGGCCTTTGCCCACCAGAGGTTATATATATATATATATATATATATATATATATATATATATATATATATATATATATATATATATATATATATATATATATATATATATATATATATATATAATATATATAAATAACATAACAACTAATAATAAATAATCATTAGTTTGGAGTTACTCTGCTACATATTTAGTATTTTCTAATTACATTAATATCACTCACTATTATGCGGATTTGATAGGAAATATATATATATATATATATATATATATATATATAATATATATATATATTATATATATATATATATATATATATATATATATATATATATATATATATATATATATATATATATATATATATATATATATATTATGACATCTCGTGTCGGTGAGCATTATGGGATTACAAACAAAATAGGTTTGCTACGCTTTTTTTTAATGATCATTAAATCGGATAATTTTGTTAGGTCATGCAGCTGAGGTCATGAAGGAGAAATCAAAAAATGTTATCGTCATTATTATTTATTAGTTATAATAGTAGTAATGGTGGTAGTTAAAGTTGTAATAGCAGTAGTTAAATTTTGGAGAATATATATATATATATATATATATATAATATATATATATATATATATATATATATATATATATATATATATATATATATATATATATATATATATATATATATATATATATATATATATATATATATATATAATATATATATATATATATGCACTGTGTATATTATGTATACTTGGCTTTGTTCCATTTTATAATATGGTATGGTATTTAATGGGTATGCATGACTTCCTGTAGAAGTTTCAAATGTTTTTTTCCTTTTTTTTTTTTTTTTTTTTTTTTAATCTTTTTAAATGTTAGCCCAAAGAGAGCTGACAGGAATGAAGAGATAATTTGGGCTTTGGCTAATTTTGACGATGATGATGATGATAAAAGTTTTATGAACTCCAATTATGTTAGGTTGTGTGTTTTCTGCTGTCGGATTTTAGCGAGCCTTGTTTTATGTTGGGTGCTTGTTCGGGAGAGTATCGAAATATGGATAAAAATTATTATTATTATTATTAGTAGTAATAGTAGCAGCAGCAACAACAACAACAATAATAATTTAATAATTAATAAGCCGCGAGCTGAAATCTCCCTATTTTTTATAAGGTTGTTAAAGGATATTATTATTATTATTATTATTATTATTATGACTAAAATTAATTGAATGCCGGCTTTGTTGTCGTTGTCGTGTTGTCACTTACCTTTGTCATTCAACCCCTTCCTCCCCCATCACCTCTTTGTGTTTGTTGGTTGGTGTCTTCTCTTTCTGTCAGAGGTTTCGGGACTCGTTCGTCTTTCTGGCACTCCCATCGAGCGAGATTTGAGACGCTGGCACTGCTCCGTGTAATTTTAGACTCGATTACGTAGAGGGAAGACTATTGTTACTTATTGTTTGGTAGTAGAAGTAGTAGCAGCAAATAGCAGTCCTAATATAGAAGGATCTGGCTCTAAATTGCTATAATAATAATAATAATAATAATCATAATAATATTACTTAGTCGCTATACGGAGTCCTTTTTTTAATGAGGTTCGATGGTCGTTAAATGTTTATCTTATCTGTTAATAATGTCTCTTTAGAAACATTAAAAAAGTTGACCTCGTTGTTAACTCTGCCAATTCCTAATAGTAAAACACGTTATACCTATATATATATATATATATATATATATATATATATATATATATATATATATATATATATATATATATATATATATATATATATATATATATATATATATATATAAAAGAAATTGTTTTTATAAAACAAACTGGAGGAGAAGAAAAATTTTCGAATTAATCCTTTTGAAAAAAATTTGAATAAGAAAATACTCTAAAAATAATTAATTAATTTGCTGTCAGTTTGTGTATAGATTTTCTTAGCATATAGTTCTAGGGCGATAGGGCTAGCAACATGGCTCTTTCATTTAATTGCTCGAAGGAACTCTAGGATCAGCATTGTAAACTTATGCTCCTAGAAACAATATTTTGTAGAGAACTCGAGGAGAAACCCTTAAATGTTTAATGAAAAATGCTAGTCCCATTGAAAAAGTGAAATTCATATCTGGGGGTGCGATACTCCAGGACAAAGAATTGGAAACCATTGCGTGGGACATTGTTCTAGAAATTCTGGGAAAAAAGAATTCTGTATAAGGACAATCTTTTAGTGAACTCAGGAATAAAGAGTTTGGATGTCAGAAGGAAGATGGCGCTGATCACAAAAACAGGGCAAAGGCCCTGCCTTTGTGAGAATTGACATATAGGGTATATTACCAGAAAAGCAATAGGTGGTGATGAAATTTGCAGTAGATATGAATAGTGTTATAAACAGGTTTGTACCCACACACCAGAAAATATGGATGTTTTGCGTGTGAGTTTTGTAACGTCAGAGCTAACTGCTAACATTTCAAGCAAATAAGATATATGAATCCGGAGAATTAATAGAGTGAATCGAGTCAGTAAAGAAGAATATATTCATTCCTATATCAGAATTACAGAAAACGATGGCGATAAACATTTCACAATTAATATCATGAGCAGTGTAACGAAGATCCTTTTAAACTATTTAAGCTTAACTTTGGCAAGAGATAAATTAGACTGCAAATATTTAAAGTATAATAAAGAACTCTATAAATGTCCAGAGAATATTAATACGCACAAATTCACTGGCTCTCGCGCGCACAGAATATTTAAAGAAGGTTTTTACCTGTGTTTTGTTGACTGAAAAGACGTATGATAGTCTACAACGAGGATTTGATAGACTTTGATCCAACAGTAACACATAAATGGTTACTAGAAAGGACAATATTTCAAGGGGCAAAAATAAAATTGATATGATAAAAACAGCCACGGTTTGTTGTGACATCTGAGAGAATCAAACTTGAAAGGATTGCCACCGATATACATGGAAGGGTTGGTAAAACTTGAAGTTTATACTAAAAGTATACAACTAACTGTTTATGACAAGTGAAGTTTCATGGTTACCAACACTTCAAAATGGATGACCAGCATTTCCAAATGGAAATTGTGTATTCACGTGACTTTTCATGGTTACCAACACTTCCAAATGGAAGTGATTATAAAATAATAATCCCTCAAATGTCAAAATTTAATTCTGTTAAGGAACATTTATAATTTATTTCATTTGTACAATTTGGTATATAAATATGTTAACTATATATGAATAAAATATATAATTTGTCCATTTCTTTGAAAAGGGGTAACCGTGTTTTCTTCTTGTCCCAGTATTAATATATAATTAATTGAAGTTTTAGTGTGGGGGCCGAATTTAATAACGTATTAAGATAAATATAAATAATACGCAATATTAATAATAATAATAATATCTTGCGAAATGGTTTATCTTATCACCCATTTTTATGAAATTTGATTACTTTACAAATTCATCATTATTATTATTATGATTTGTTGATATTTATATTCTTTGCATTCGTATTGTAATTATTTGTTTTGATTGTGTAAATTATATATATATATATATATATATTATATATATATATATATATATATATATAATATATATATATATATATATTATATAATATATAATATATATATATATATATATATATATAATAAGGATGGAGTGAAGTATCGATATCTGTAAAAATTGACGGATACCAAAATTTTGCAAGAAAGAAAATGATAATTTTCTGCAGAAGATAACTGCACCTTGACTGAAGTTTATGTCCGATTTTGAAATTCATTATTATTATTATCTGAGTAGGAATAAAAGTTGTGTTTCCGCAAAGATCTAGTGATATATATTATATATATATATATATATATATATATATATATATATATATATATATATATATATATATATATATTATATATATATATATATATATTATATAATGAGCAATACCAAAATTTTTACCGATACCGATCCGGTATCGAAAATATGCCGATACTACTACCGATACCGATACTTATTGCCGATACCGATACAAATATCGGAAAATATACTTGCCAATACCGATACCGATATTAATTTTATTATATATATATTATATATATATATATATATATATATATATATATATATATATATATATATATATATTATATAATATATATATATATATATATATTATATATATATATATATATATATATATATATATATATATATATATATATATATATATATATATATATATATATATATATATATATATATATCCTCTGGTGGACAAAGGCCAGAGCCTTAACAATTTCCAACAGAGTTGGGGAAATAATTGAAACATGGTTAAGTTACAGGCCGACATGCCTCGATACACGGCGTTTGAAGGTGTGCGAATCTAATGAAGTTGGGAAAACAGATAAAGGGAATGTGTTACATATTTTATAAGTTAAGTCTATGTAAAATTTAGTATATCTGTTATGTCTGGAGTCAGAGAGTTGGATAGAGTAATGATAAGACTTTGTAGAAAGTCGTGCAGCTCGAATCCTCAGTGGAGAAGGTGTGCGACGAGAGAATTCAGAAGAGCAGTGTCCGTTGTAATATATATAGTATAGAGAAAATGACGCAACAATTCGATAGGCGGAATGAGACTGGAGAAAATTTGTGAGAACGGAAGAGTTGATAAAACGAAAAGCCCTAGACTCTTCCTTTTCATGGAGAGCTTTAAGTGTGAACCATCTCAGATATGCGAGGCATACTCCATACATGGGGGAATAACACCCAACAGGGGTGGTGTGAAAAAATTAAGAAGGCGCCTCAGAACACCCAACTTCTTGGAAGCTTGTTTAGAAAGAGAAGTATTGTGTTCCTTCTTAGAAAGATCACTAAAAAAAAATAAACACCAAGAATATTAAAGGATGAACGAGGGTTTGAGTTGTGTGTTTTCGAAGATATCATAGTTGTATGGAAGGTAGTGTCGAGTAGTAGACGTCCTGAAGGAAACTCGTGCATCGCAGTCGATCTTCATACGTCCTGGTCTACTCCACCTACTCTATACTTCCTTCCCTAACCTTGACCGCCACCTTGACATTATCTCTCCTCCTGATTCTCTGTCCGCCCGCTCCTCTTTCTTCCACCGGTGTCCACTCACAGTACCTCTTTGCATTCCTTCCATCATTCATTGTTTTTCAAATGTCCAAACCAACATAGTTGTCGTTTCTCTATGAGCGTCAGTATGTTCTCCACTCCTGGCACCCTTCTTATATTATTGTTTCTTATTCTATCCAGTCTACACTCCAACAATTGTTCTCAGCACCCTCATCTCACTCCCCTGTACTTTACTTTTGGCTCTGGTGTTAAGGGCTCACGCTTTATGTCCATAAGTTAGTATTGGTCTTAAAATACTTGTATACATTACTGTTTTTACCTTCCGCGGAATGTGCCGATCCCTAAGCAGTGGAAACAGCGAGGTCAGCGTTCCGTTTAACTTGCCAATTCTATGATTTACCTCCAGGGTTACATCATTTCCTGTTCCAAAACATACTCCGAGATATTTGAAATGGTCTACTTTTTCAGTAAACCATCTTCCAACAC
>SEYY01019267.1:77500-80000 GCA_009176605.1 Armadillidium nasatum | reverse complement strand
TAGTTTGGGAGGTCGTCCTTGATGTGCAGACGATGTGAAACTAAATTCTTCCTCCTAAATTTTTATTATTAATGTTATGAAATGTTTTAACATTTTGTGTAAAGCTCATATCCTTATACACACACGGGCGTGCACACTCTACTACACGCACACACACGTACACGAACACGTTTGCTAAAATGGTCTTTAATTAAAGACTCCTATCAGTGGGAGAGTGAATTGTGCTTTCCTTGATGTTGCCTTGAGCTCAAACTCCATAATTACAAAGGTCGTGAATTCTCCATGACCTTCTTCCTTGTAAAATGGACACTCATATATATATATATATATATATATATATATATATATATATATAATATATATATATATATATATATATATATATATATATATATATATATATATTATATATATATATATAATGTTTTGCGTGTAAGAAAAAGGTTTGATATATTTTTATTATTATTATTATTATTATTATTATTATTATTATTATTATTATTATTATTATTCCTTCAAACAAAAAAATTGCATTAAACTTTAATAAAAAAATATAATTCAGAAATATTATAAGAAAAATTATTATTGTTACTATCATAGTTGTAGCTGCTATTGTCGTTATAGGCCGATAAAAAATAAAGAAAATAGCAAGTTTTATTGGAATAATTATCTAAGGAGGAGAGGAAGCAAAACTTGAAGAAGTGAAAGTATGAAGGAATTGAGGAAATTTATTATAGAGAAAAGATTCATTAAAAGAAATTTAGGGATTAAAAAATGGGAGGATTGCAAAAAGGAAAGGTGTAATAAATAGAATTTGGAAGGATTATCTGGCAAGAAATCATAAAACGATAAAATAAATAAAGTTGACAGAAGAATTGACCTACATAATTCAAGATGATGACGGAATCAACTAAAATGGTTTCAATAAAGTATTTAGAAGAGATCGATCCTGCAACTAAAAAAAAGTGTTGGAAGTGTTAAGTGAAGTCGAAAGATAAGGCTGTAATCATTGTAACAAGTTAATAAGGGTCGGGAATGGCTAAAGTCTTCATTGATCATTATTAGATGTATAAACATGAGACAATAGGTTGGGTAGATTAAAAAGAAATGTCAAGTTGTGTATATTGTTTATTTATTTATTTATTTATTTATTTTATTTCAGGAAATGAGTAAGACAAAGTTATTCGGTAAAGATCTCAGTGATTATGATGATGTTGACATCGATGCTATCTTGGAGCAGTTGTCACCAGAAGAATTAGACTTGCTCGCCTCTGAAGTCGATCCAGACGTGAGTTTATATATATATATATATATATATATATATATATATATATATATATATATATATATATATATATATATATATATATATATATATATATATATATATATATATATATATATATATATATATATATATATATATATATATATATATATATATATATATATATAAGTTGTGTGAATCAAGTGATTGAAGTGAAATCTACTTTTCCTCCTTATGGTTACTTTATGCACCCAAATGACAAGGTACTTTTCTTATGTCTGAAGGGAATCTGATTTCACTTATCTTTTGGACAGTTAACAAGACTCTCTCAAAAGTTTGCCAACAAATTCATACTCTCAGATAGCTTCTGTCTACTTTTTATTTTTTCCATTGAATGTTGAAGTTTCTTCCCCTTCTTTCACTGCCCTTGCATTACTCTTGCAGCATAAAGAATGTCTATGGATAGGTTAGCAAATCCTATTTTGCTACATGTGTTATTATACCATTCGGCTTTTGAGTTGTGGACTTCTCCTTCTTATTTTTACCTTACTACTCTAAGTATTTCCTTTAGATGCTCATCTGAAAATCTTAGTGGAATGAATGGTTATCCTTCAGATCTTCTCTCCTCCTAGGGGAACGAAGGGTTATTTTTCAGATCTCTCCTCCTAGGAGAACGAATGGTTATTCTTCAGATTTTCTCCTCCTCCTAGGTAATGGTAGACTAGATAATTTCTGACTCCTCTTTGAAAAGGATACAGACCATGAGCGATGGTTAATTGTAAAAACACACCCAAATTTGTAGGTCCCAGAGATAGAACAAAAAAAAATTGGTAGCACTCTAACCAGTTAATAGCTCAAACAACCCACTCTCTCCACATTAATATATCAGAAACAAACTTAACTAAGTTCTAAATCTTAATTTTTTCAGGAATTAAATTTTATACAGTTTGAGTAGCTTTTGGAACTTAACATAATAGTTTTTAATATGATAACTTCTTAAAATATTATATTGAACTTACAGAAATTGACACATTTTATATAATATATATATATATATATATATATATATATATATATATATATATATATATATATATATATATATATAATATATATATATATATATATATATATATATATATATATATATATATATGAGTGTGTATGTTTTTTTAAACGAGTTGTTATTGTTGATTACTTCAAGTGCATATTTTTAAGAGTTCTTGATAGATT
>SEYY01019267.1:55000-72500 GCA_009176605.1 Armadillidium nasatum | reverse complement strand
TAGGTATTAATTTTTAAAAATCCTATTATTTTTACAGTAAAATCTATCTGTTTAGTTATTTTACAACCAATATTTATGTTTACATGTAATGTGGTGGTGGTCTTAAATGTCTTAAGTGAATGAAGGTAAGCTAATAAAGCTGTTCAGCTGATAATGAGCACTCGATTTTGCACAACATGATGGATGAGCTTAATTTCTTGTGGTTATGTGAGTAGTGAATCATGTTTTTTATCATGAGGTCAGAGGTGTATGTAGCCAAGAAAGTTTGTGCACAGTCATATCATCATTAGAGTTCAGAAGGTTTACTTTTTCCAGCTGTTAAATGAAGACTAATAGGTACATGAAATTTGTCAGTCATTTTTGTAACTATTGAGAGAAGTGACTTAACGCCTTTTAATAACATTTATTTTCGAAAAATATAAGTACATCCTTAGGTAATTTTTCAAAGTTAACAATTGTTTGTTTATAATTATAGTTAATTTATTCTCTTTAGCCATTCTTGGTTTCCATTCAATGATGAATCAGGACCAGTACCACGCCTCCCTTCTCAACAAAGGAAGACCAATTGGAGTGGGTTGGGGAGGCATAACTAAAGCTACAAAGTTCAAAGCTCTTCCCATGGAACCTCCAAATGATACAGACATCGAAGAAAGCATCAAAAAAGTTGGCAACAACGACAATAATTGCAAAGATCTTAATTTCAACAACATTAGGGTTAGTTAATATGTTTCTATTCAATTAATGATAATAATTATTGGTTCTACAATCATTGATGTAATTTTTATTTTTACTTAAAGACTGAATTGGTTAAATAATTTAGAGATTCCCTTTAGTTTTAATAAAAAGGAAATTAACATTTTTTCCATTCTATCTCAGATGCTTTGATCATATAGATATTATATATTTTCAGTATAACTTCTCAAACCTCACGTGACATTTTACCGTGTTGGATAGTTTTGTGATATTTTCTCTTGAGTATTCTCATAATTTATATTTTTTCTGGTCATTATTAAATATACAAACCTTAATACATTCCTCATATCTTTCCATTGATAAGGTACAGTGATTTTAAGAGAACAGAATGCCATTTAATAAGTTGAATTAAAGTAAAGATTATAAAAGAGAAGAGAACTCATTCAAAGCAAACATTCTTGATTTTTATATTCTGAGGAATCGATTATCATCAGAAGCTTTTTATTTATTTTTTATGGTATCCTCTCTTTTCTGATTTTAACTTTGATTCTGCTAGTTTAATAGCTTTCTAAGTCCCTTATAATAACTGTCATAACATTGGAGAAAACAAGGCGCATTTGTATTATAAAGCATATACTTTCATTTAATTTAGTGTGCATGCTCAGTATAGTAGTTCAGAGTTATGTGCATGACATAGCTAAATCTAAAGAATTTCCGTTCACATAATAAGTGTATTATTCTAATAAATATTTAGTCAACTTTGTTACGAGTAGTTCAGTACATATAGAGTGATGGATTTTGCATTTAACTAACTACCCCCAGAATTGCATAACTTTAGTTCTTTGTTACATATTTCATTTTTCGGTAAAGCGTCCAAAATACATGGTATATCATAAGATCTACATTTCTCACCAATCTTTATCTTTATTTTTTCCAATTTGCGATAAAATTGTAATTACATCAGCGTAATGTACAAACACTTAGACATCCTTTTTCAGGCACAGTTTTGTCTTCCTCGCCATCCTTTGTGAATCCAATTAATTTCCAAGTAACTAAGATTAACAAGATTAACCTCTCTTAATGTCATCATAAAATTAGACTTAATACTTCCCATAGAGAAGCACCTGAAGATGTTGATTGTAGTTGCACTAATTTTTCCCGTAGAGAAACACTTACAGATGCTCATTGTGGTTCTATTAAGGCAAAGATTTTTAGATCATTCAACCCTTCATTTCTTTCATATTAATCTTTGTTGTTAAATTGTTAAGCTTTTAAAGGAATTTTATTAAATCTACAGCACCTTCACTGCTACAAATTTTAATATCATTTTACCAAGTATAAATTAACAACCTTCAAATTCTTGTTAAATTTCACCAAATATTCACCCAACGAAATGCATTTAACACTCTGTGCCTGTATATGTACATGTATATGATCAAGAAAAGATTCTCCCTTACTCTTGTAGCCTAATGAGTTTGCTTTCTCGCTCTGCTCCCGATATGCTCGTCAGTAAACATTATACACTTCCCCCCCCCCCCTTTTTTTTTTTTTTTTTTTTTTTTTTTTTTTTTTTTTTTTTTTTTTTTTTTTTTTTTTTTTACCAAACTTTATTGCAGAATTTTATGCAAGGAAGATTGTAAGAACAGGTATTGTAAATTGCATAAATTCCTTTTCACCAGCCTTTAAATATTCTCATAATTTGTTTGTTTTAGTTTTATTTGTAATGTAGATTTCATTATATATATATATATAATATATATATATATATATATATATATATATATATATATAATATTATATATATATATATAATATATATATATATATATATATATAATATATATATATATATATATTGTTGAGAATATATTCTTTACAGTTTGTGGCAAGTTTAATATAATAAACACACAGTACGGTACATGATTTATAATGTGATTTTACTCCTTTCGTTTTTTATAAAGAATTAAATGGGGAACTAATGCTAAAAATCTGAACTACTATCACTTAAATATTTTAAAATCATGACTTCAACCTCAAATTGATGCAACTTGGTTCATGTCAGTCTTACCAGTAGATACAAGAACTAATTAAAAAGTTTCTCCTCTTACAATATTTGTTTTTCTTTCAGAATATATCGGACGAACAATTAAAGCGATTCTTTAAGGCTTTAGAAACTAACACAAAATTGGAATATTTGAGTATGTCTAACACATGTCTTTCTGACAGACATCTTGATTTCATATGCCCTGCGATCGAAGTCAATAACAACTTAAAAACACTTAAGTATGCTATTATATATATATATATATATATATATATATATATATATATATATATATATATATATATATATATATATATATATATATATATATATATATATATATATATATATATATATATATATATATATATATATTCCTTTTATTTATCGTATGATATAAGTACAGAAATATTAAACTTGATCAATATTCTTAATGTTGTACGTAAGCTTTTAATAAATTTAATGGTGGGAACGTATTATTTAAAGATATAATATTAATTAATAATTTATAGAAAATATTTACCGAATTTTATTAGGTGTAATAAAAATTTTATTAATTTGTTTTAGTTTCGTAGTGAGAAAGGGAGCTTTTATTGAAGTAAATAGAGATGCTTGTTTCATATATATATATATATATATATATATATATATATATATATATATATATATATATATATATATATATATATATATATATATATATATATATATATATATATATATATATATATATATATATATATAT
Source organism: Armadillidium nasatum (assembly GCA_009176605.1). NCBI lineage: Eukaryota > Metazoa > Arthropoda > Malacostraca > Isopoda > Armadillidiidae > Armadillidium > Armadillidium nasatum. The sequence goes on along the minus strand of SEYY01019267.1, from coordinate 69,018 downwards.
ATATATATACACACGTTCAAGTCTCTACTTATTATTTCGATTTTTGTTATTCACTTCTACTTATCCATTATTGTCCGTTTTTCTCGTAATTTTGCGGATTAAATTCTATTCCTGTATTTCAATTCCTCCATTTCTTACCTTCTTATATATAAGAGACAACATTTACATCAGCAATTCTTACTAGATTCCTATATCCATAGGACAGTTGCTTTAATTCAAGGTTTTTTTCTAATGTAATCTTGGTAGATGTTTTCTAATTTTTTTAGTTTTTATTTCTTCAGTAGATTATGCAAACTATTTTAAAATCTTTTTATTAAAATTAAATTTCATCGCGTCTGAAATCGAGCATATTTGTAAAAAAAAAATAAAAAATAATGCATTTCTAGGATTATTATTGATTACTGTTATTTTTTAGTATGGAAACCAACAATATAAGTTCGTCTGGAATCATTCGAGTAATGGAGGCGCTGTTAAGAACTCATTCAATTGAAGAAATTAGGCTCGCGAATCAGGTAACTTAATTTGTTTTTGTTTATTGTTTTTTTTATCCCTCTGATTTTTTTTGGGGGGGGGGAGGTTCTGCTAAAGTTTGATGTTTTTAAAATAAAATTAGTTGATATTTAAGGAATGTGTTGGTAGGAATTGATTGTATGTTTTAAGATAAGATAATATGTTAAGAATTTTGATGTTTTCTGGTAGTTTTTTTTGTTATCTTCAACATGGTTGAAGAGGTCTCATTAAATTATAGTCCAGTGAAAATGGATTTGAAATTTTTGGGAAAATTACGAACCAGGGTTTGTATTTTACTGAAAAATAATACAAAATTTTTAATTTTTTAACTATATTTTTCCCAGTTGCAAATACAACATTTTATATATGCTATTTATATCAGTTTTATACTACTAAGTGCTCTTTACCTAATGCCCTTCGAAATGTTTGTTAGTTATTTTTTTTCTCTCTATACTAAAATTTCTTAACTTCCTGAATTGTCTTGAGATAACAGGAAAAATTAGTAATTCATTTATAAAAAGTACAAAAAGTTAAAGAATTCCACCAATGACTATACTAGAATCCTCTACTTGGGTAATGTTGTACACATTTTTATATATATATATATATATATATATATAATATATATATATATATATATATATATATATATATATATATATATATATATATATATATATATATATATATTATATATATATATATATTTTTTTTTTTTTTTTTTTTTTTTTTTTTTTTTTTTTTAAATATATATTGATTGAATGATATATTGAAATAATATATAAGATATATTGATTGAATGATTTGAAGGCAATGAGATTTTCGGTAAAGTACCTGAAATTGTTAGGTCAATTTGCTTAGTGGGTTGGAAGGTGGTTTTCTTTCACTTATTTCTTATGGTTCGCCTTTCAGACTCTAATGTTTACACGCAATGTACAAACTCTTCGTAAAGAAGAGCTCTCAAACCATTAACCTAAAAAATTCTCTCTCATAAAAGGATATCTGTAACTCACTACAGTTTGTGTCAAGCTTTGCATGTATCAATCTCGACACATGCATATTACAAAAAGCTCAAATAACCAAAACATTTAAAAAAATTTCCTCACATATATATAAAACATCTTCCCAAATGCTTTTCCCCAGAAAATTTACTAACACTGGAAGTCGAACCATCTCCATTGATGTTTTCAACAACCTGTTCAACTCGAACTCTTAAGTGAAATTTTCCTAATAAGTCTTAAATTGTGTGAATGTTTCCACCTGGTCAGTAAAAGCATTAGAAAGTTTTCCTATAGTTCGGTTAAGGATAGGTGGTAAAATTCTCTTTCATTCAATAGGGTTTTGGCAAGTGTGGTTACCATAAATATAAAAAAATCCCTTTGAAATTCCCAGCACATTATATATATATATATATATATATATATATATATATATATATATATATATATATATATATATATATATATATATATATATATATATATATATATATATATATATATATATATATATATATATATATATATATATATATATATATATATATATATATATATATATATATATAATTTTCTTAATGTGAACTAGGTAGTGTAAGGTGTTAATCTACTTTCGAAATAATGCATCTACTCTTTGATATATTACTAATTTTCAGCGCCAAAGCGTTCTGGGGAACAAAGTGGAAATGCAGCTAACAGATATCATTGAGCAGAATCCAACAGTACTGAGGGTGGGAATATTTTTTGAATTCAATGACGCCAGAAACAGAGTCTCCAAACACCTTCAGAAGAATCTGGATACTTGTGAGTATCTTTCTCTTGTTCTTTCTCTCTTTCTTTCTTTCTTTTTTTTTCTTTCATTTTTTTTTTTTTTTTTGTTTATTTAAAGATTATTGACTTTCCCCATTTGAAAAAAAGCTATCTTTTTTTTTTTCATTTTATGAAAAAAAAATTCTTTTTTTTTTCATTTCCTTTTCTTGGAAATTTATTAGTTTTTTCTCCTTAACTATCTATGGTACTGTTCCTCAGGTTGATTTTATTTCATTATCTCTTTTTATTATTGTTTTATTTATTATTCCTTAGGAACTATTGAGAGAAATGAAACCATAATTAGTATGGACTAGTTCTTCAGTTTGTGTATAAATGCATTTCTTTTAGCGAAATGTATAAGAAAAGTTATACGTTTTTTTTTATAACTAATCAACACATCATTCTACTTCATATTGGTTTAATTCTCTCGTTTTTTTTTTAATATTTGTGTTATTTTATTATTATTATTACTTAGAATAACGATTGTGGAAATTAACTTTTGTCATTTTTATTTTTACTTTTTTCATTTGCTAATAAAATTGGTTTACTAATCCTCTCCCTTCCAAAATTGGAATAGATTTAAATGCCTAATGTCTTATTCGTATTAGATTAGAAGGACATTGCCTTATTAGATGTTTAGTTACGTCCTTAACGCCTAAAATGAAATTGGAACTCCTGGTTCCGCTCCTTTATTCTGTATTTCTCCCTCTCCTGCAGAAAATCTCGTAAAATGCTGGTAAACATTTTTTTTGTAGGACAACTATTTTTGAATCTTTTATTATAAATAATTGCAATTTGATTTTTAATATTGAAAAACCTGACTTAGATTCGCATGTTAAGAAAGAGAAGGTATAAGCTATATATATATATATATATATATATATATATATATATATATATATATATATATATATATATATATATATATATATATATATATATATATATATATATATATATATATATATATATATATATATATATATATATATATATATATATATATATATATATATATATATATATATATATATATATATATATATATATATATATATATATATATATATATATATATATATATATATTTCATGTAGATCATTGACCTGAATTAATAGAATTTTAAAACTACAGTTTTCTTTATAACTATTTTCTGTATTTTAATTCGATATCTTGTTTTTATTCTTCTTATTTTGTGTTCTTTTCTTTCTTTGTGGTAAATGGTCATCCTTAGGTTGTAAGGTTGTGTCATGGATCCTCCAGAAAGGAGATGCTAATTCTTCAGTTTCATTCATTGGGTCTTCATTGTGTTATGTAGTTTCTCTTATTGTGTGAGAGAGAAAGAGAGAAAGAGTAAAATTGGTATTTTAATTTTCGTTGGTAAATTATTATTATTATTAAATGAAGTAAAATATTATATATGTATTAAACATTGGGGCTTAAAGGAAACCACAGTGTAGTTTTTCCCTAGCAGCCACTTTTCAGAGAACTGGACAGTCAGTCAGAATTATTATTATTATTATTATTATTATTATGAGTAGGTTTGGCTTGGAAGCTTTTATTGATATAAAAGTGTTAGGTGTGATCGATTTTGTTTGTTTTTTATGTTTATTTCCTGTATTTGTATTATATATATAGTAAAGAATGTGATATATTGTTTAGAAATAAAAAATTGTTCTCTCAAGTTTGTGTTTGTAATAAAAAAAAAAAAAACTTGTCATTAGAAAATAGAAAGTTTACACTTTAGTTTCCAAAATTGGCACGTCTGTTATTATTATTATTATTATTATTATTATTATTATTATTATTATTATTGTGTTTGTTTTTACCTCTTTCATCAGTTATTCCTCTTCTCTGCCAAATTTTGTTTTTCTTCAAAATCTCTTTGCACATTCTTTTGTTCACTCTTTTTCACTTTTTTCACTAGCTAACGATAATTAAATATTTTAGTTCTTGGAAACTTAAATTCTATAATGGTTTAATATTTATTTATTCAAATGTACGCTTAGCAATGTTTTTTTTTTAGCTTACAGCTTATGTATTAATATTAAACTTGCCTATTAGTTGGGAGCAAGATTAAAACTAAATTTATTGATTTATAAATTTTTATTAAATTTTATATATTTTAAAGATGAATAATTTTATTTTAAGTTCTAGAGCTAGATTTATAAACATTTTATTTTCATGACATAAAAAGAAGGTTTTTGTTATTTTGGTTGTTGTAAATTTTTTTTTTTTTCTTTTTTGTTGTTGCTTGTGATTTCTGTTTTGTTATTTTGATCTGTGTTCATTTCGCAGTCCGCACTGGGGGCAAACCCAGGAAAGAGAGTAGAACAATGGCTCTTATTCGTAAAGGAATAGCCTTGGTGCGACGCCGAAGCTCCAAGGACAAGTAGATTTTAAGTTTCTAGATTTATTTACCGACGAAGATTGAAAGATGGCAACTAGTTTTTATATTTTTAAAATTGTTCCTAAGGTATTGTAAATTAAAGGTGGATTCCGTTATACACGATTCACTTGGTTTTTAGTTTATATTTTTTTATTTCTTTTCATTTTTTTTTTAAACATGTTGCTTTGTGACGCTTAATTTTATTTGTTTAATATTTTTTTTTATCTAAAATAATTTCTACAGAGTTCTGTATACCAAGGGTTTCCTTTTTTTCTACAAGTATATTCCATATAACCCCTAACATTGCTAGTAACATTTAGTGCTTGAAAGCTGTATTGTAATTACAATTTTCTTCTGATTAAATTCTATAAAAAAAATATTTAAAAATGAAATAAAGTTTAGAGAATGGGACAATCCTTCGACAATGGACATTGGGACTTCATTACGGTTTCATATTTATATAGACTTATTATCAATAAGAAAATAAAATTGAAGTTTAGGAAGTAGTGCTTAAGTCAGAAACATCACTGGCATTATTTGCGGTTTTTAAAATTGTTAGGTTTGGACTGTAGGTTAGCAATATTGTTTTATCCTTACCGGTTTTACCAATATTTTTATGTAAACAATTTTTGCATCCAGTAATAACATGTATATTCTATAACAACTCCATATTACATTGCACCTATTAATTTCATACGTAATTCACAGGCTTCGGTACTCGTGAAGTTATTAACTTCTTTGTAATCCCAGAAAATAAGAAATGGAAATTATCCATCACCAATTCAGTATTTCTGTGGTTAAGTGAGTGAGTTCTTCGTGTAGGTCTCCCTTCCACATATGCCCCAAATTATTTATTAAACTATTGATCATTAAAAATTTTTCTTAGATTTAAGAAAATTGTCAGGACTTTGGAAGTTGTTTTCATTCTTCATTTGGTCATCGTTAAGGTTATGAAGTTGTGGATGTCTGTAATTTCCTCCTATTTTATTATTATTATTATCAGAAGAAATATTTTTGTCTATTATTTTTATTTTATTTTTGTATTATTATTGGAAAGATTTTTATCATTTTTGAACATATTCTTTGATTATGTTTAGCAAAATTTTTAGATATGATTAGCCTGTCATTTAATTCTGTTTGTAACTGTATCGTCGCCGTCAGTCCGAGTGGGCATCAATGAACGTAGGCCACGTCCACGAATATCAACGGAAGGGGCCAGTCTACTGCTGACACTTCCTCGCAAGAAGTCAGCCCAAGTGCCGGCCTTTGAAGAAGACGATGATGATGATACATTGGAGGACTCCATCGAGTCCTTTGATGATTCGTCAGATTTAGAAGACGACGATTTGTAATGACGGATACTATAAATAATTTTTTTAAATAAATTACTGTCAAAAAGTATTTGGGTTGAGAGGTGATTTTGTTGTTTTTTAAAAGACGGTCTTGCCCATTTTTTTTTTTATTTTTTTTAAATATTTTGGTGCAATTCTAACTCTGAGCCTAGGAATGTTGTTTATTTGTACATGTATATCGTTTTATATTACAAGTTTAGCAAGATATATTCAAAATATAGCTGACGCTTCAAATTATATTCTCGAAGCAAATCTTAGTTTTATTTTTTTTTTTTTTTTTTTTTTTTTTTTTTGTAATTAAAATCGGGTGAGAAAAATGGAAATTATTTTTTATTTATAATTTTTTTTCCGAAAGCGTAATATATCTTTGTAGGAGTAATTTACTTTTTTAACATATGTTTTAAAACTAAAGGAAAAAATGAAACATGTTTATAAGGGATGCTAAGTCGTCTTCCTTCTTATTAGTTTTAGTCTACATATATATATATATATATTTTTTTTTTTAAATATAAAATATGCATTTAAAAGAGAGAGAGAGAGAGAAAAAAAATATCCTTTAAGAGAATCCTGGATCATAAATTCTTTCTGCTTCTTTCCCTGATTTTTTTTTTTCTTTCAGCTAAACTTTTACTAGAAATAATAATAAGACATCCATTTTGGCTTCTTTAATTAAAAGCATGAAATATGCTAACTTAATTGATCTTAAAGCTAACCTTATCAATAATGGAGATAATACGCATGATTCGTTCTTTAAAATATAAAAATAATTTTCTTGAAAAAAAAAAAATAATAATAATTTGAATATAGTTTGTTTGCGACAGCTATATTTCTTGCTTAATTTTAAATTTCCTTAATTTTTTTTCTTTTTTTGGGAATTATTTGCAGTTATTATTGTTTTTAAATTATTCTTTTTCTTTTTCTTCTTTATTAGTTTGTTTTTTTTTATTTTTAACTTTTTTATTATTTGTTTTTTCCTTTCTTTTTTTTTTTTGTTTTTGCTTTATTTATTCACATACTTTGCAAGAAACATTATTAGACATTTTCTCTTTAAGTTTCTTAGTTATTAATATTATTATTATTATTATTATTTTATTAGTTTTAGTATTATTTTCTTGTAGTATCTTGCCTTTTTCAGTTCATTATTGTACTTTTTTTTTATTTCATACCCTCTCCTGTACCCCAACCCCATTTTAGTTAGTTCCTCTTGTCTTATGTATATATCGTTTAGTGCTCCCTTTACAGACTCTATTCGTTGTGGGAGGCGAGTTACTGGTAGAAAACCTAGTAGATTATCCGGTAGTATGTCCATTCCAAGTGATCTTGTTAAAACACGAAATTGATAATTGCAAGAAGATAGCTCTCTTTGGCTTGCTAGACCTACTCTGGTATTATTTATTGGTGGGTGCGAATTTGTAATGGGTATTGAGAGTTGTGTTGCAACGGCAGTTGATGTTAGAGAGAGTTGTTGCAACGGCTCAGATTAATATTAGATAATAGATATTTTTTTTCTTACTTAACTATATAATTGCGCTTATTTCCTTTAATCAGTGTTAGCGACTTTATAATAAAAAGTAATTATAGAAATTTTTATGGTGTCGCCTAGGCTTGAATAAAATGCTGAGTTGTACCTTTTTTTTTTTTTTTTAATTCATTAAATTTTGTTGGCTTTACTAAGCCACTAAATTGTGCAGTTTATTGATGGGCTTAATAATAATTTTAAAAATATTTTTTTTTTTTTTTTTTTTTTTTTTTTTTATTTTTTAATTTTGTCTTTAAGATTTTTTTTTAAGAAAAAAATTTTTTTTTATCAGAATATACTTTTTAAAACTATATATATATATATATATATATATATATATATATATATATATATATATATATATATATATATATATATATATATATATATATATATATATATATATATATATATATATATAGTGTGTTTTAAGAAAAATTTCTCAGGAGCTTTGATTTATAAAGAAATTTAACCGTAATTACCAAAGACAATTTATAGGTGGACATTTGTAGGGGTATTTGCCCCCCCCCCTCCCCTCCCCCCATTTTAGGGATAAATTCCCACCGAAGAAAAAAAAAATTTCTATTAACATTAATTTTAGAGTGCTTGTTTTGAAAATGCCTTTTCTTAATAAATGAAAATGATTTCACAGGTTTGTGAAGGAGACTGAAATTGTTCAATTAGAATCTTTATCTTTAAAACTTTTAGTTTGAGTATTATTATTATTATTATTATTATTATTATTATTATTATTATTAGAAAGGAAATTGAGATCAAAATACTTTAAAATTTTGATGTGAACTTCATTTTTCAGGAAATTTGTTCAGGTGATAGACTGATATTTCCTCTTCTCCAGCCACCCTTTACCCTATCCATTATTTATTTTAGAAATTATAGATTAATTGAACTATATCTTATTAGTTTTTCAAAACACACATCAGTAAAATCTAAAAATGGGCCTTATTTAGGTTATACATGAGAGATTTTTTTTAGTTTCTGACGTTTGGGTTATAAGACTCTTCTATTATACCGTTCAATAAAATTCTTGGTTTGTAAATTTAAAAAAGAAAAAAGAAACTAAGGTGAGTTTGTATGTAGAGTTCCTATGAGTACTGTAATTTAGATAATATTCAGGTTAATAGTTTTGTTCGACTTTTTTTTTTTTCTTTTTTTTTAGAACAGTTTTTAATTTCGAGAAGATCTTTAATTTTTTGTATAATTCTTTGGAATATTTCGTCAATTTTGATATCTGTGGTTAATATGTAGATTTATATCATAGGGTTGAAAGTATTTCCTCTTCTTACCTTCCTGCACTTTTGTATTCAGATCTTCCATCCTCTTTGCCTCTCAGATCCTCCATCTCCCTTGCCTCTCTGATCCTCAAAGTCCCCATCCCCGTTTTCTCTTTTATCCTCCATCCTCTCGCGTTTCTCATTAGTCCTTGCCTATCCCCATGTATATTTAGATTCTCTATTTGAACTTGATAGCAGGTTTTAAATTCTGGGTAGTTATTATTAATGATAGAAATAGTTTTGTAATTAGGAAACTTAATACTTAAGAATATATTACAACTATTACTATTACTATTACTACTGTTTACTATTACTACTCTACCACTAGATTTTATTTCTCTTAAAATTACAGGTAAATGAAACTATTAACTGATATGATTCTTAATGTTTTTTATTTCAGTTAACCTGTGTGCATTTTTTTTTCTTTTTAGTAGTTTTTTTTGTGTGTTTTTATGAACTAATGAACTAAAATGATTACCAACCAATAGGTAATAATTGTTTTTAGCTTAATTAACTTTTTAATATTTTTTTTCTTTCTCTTTAACATCATCCTCTGACAGTCCGCAAAACTAGGATTGGTACACCTAGCAATGACTAATATCAAGTAGGTATTGTTATAATTGTTGTTTTTACTATTATTATTATTATTATTATTATTATTATTATTATTTAGTGGAATGAAAGTATGTGAAGAAATGTTTTAAAAATGCTTTTCACATTATAAGAAGTATTGCAAATGATAGTGTGATATATATATATATATATATATATATATATATATATATATATATATATATATATATATATATATATATATATATATATATATATATATATATATATATATATATATATATATAAGTAATGTGTACAGGGTCGCCCTAGCTCTAGAAAGTGTCTATTACTGGTAAGGAAACCGAACCAGGGGACGAATTCTAGCAAGAAAGAAAAAATCGTCATTAATCAAAAGTAAAATATCCTGTCCGGTAGATCAGTTTCAGTTGATAAAGAAAGGTAAACAAAGCATGACATCTGAAGATATAGGAAGTTTTCAGAACTTAAGCCAGTTACTGATCTGGAGAAACGAAGCAGAGTTAAGTAGAGGAAAAACCTGTCGACGCCATTTCCCGAAAAAGGAACACTAAAGGAGAATGCACATGGCGAACTGATAATACAATGTCACGGCTGCAAAAACTACATCTCGGAGGAGGGTAACTATGAGGGAACTACGTGTGACCGATTGATTATTAGATGGGCCAGAACAACCTTGTTCAAACTGTTACTGTTACAGGAGGAAGGCCAGTCACCTATACGGAGCTTGATCGTATATAGCTTACATGTGCTAAAGGAAGTGGACCAAAACAACTGCCAGCTCTCCCGAAGCGCACCACCGGCAGGTAGCCCTTCCAGGGTTGGGTCTCAATGACAAAGAGGTTTGGAAATATGTGGAACAACGCCTACGAAGCGAGGATGCAAGCTTAGCCTCTCTGTCAGCTTCCTCATTGTCCCAAACGCCAACCAGCATAATCCGGTAATTTTCTGTAGTGAAGAAACTGGAGGAAACGTTGAATGGAGAGGACGAGAGAATTCCTTGGAAATAAGACCTTAATCGCTTTTAATACGCTCAAGAAATCTGAATAAACTATGTAAGAGGCTTCCAAATTCAGAATGAGAGCCAAAAGTATAGTCACAATTCCGCAGTAAAAATTGAGCCAAGACCCCGGTAGAGTGTGGGACAGATACGTTCCGGGAAGACCGCCGGATCTCCAACACCTTCTGTGGACTTGGAGCCGTCCGTAAAAATGGGAGTATGTGCTAGATGCACAACTGCATAAAAATAGAAACTAGTTCGGAGGTAATATGGCGCATACCTTGTTTTCGTAAGAGAAGCCAAAGCTGTACAAATGGGAAGATGCAGTTTATCGAAAACCCTATTCACGACTTCAGCAAAACATGATTATTTCTCTAGTCTATAGTGATGATATCCAACAAGTTATTTCATTCATTCATTCATTCATCGGTCATTGTGTAAAAATAAACTAGTTCATTTATAAAAAAAACTTCATTTTTTTTTTTCATAAAAAATATGAGTTTTGATTTGAAGGCCATCATACAATTTCTTTTTAAGCGTGGATGGACAGCTTCGCAAATCATTGAAGCTTTGCAAAAGGTTTATGGAAATCTTAGCACATCCGTCCTACAGCTCTAAATTTACCTCATCTGACTACTTCTCTTTGTTTCCAAAACTGAAAGACTACCTCATAGGTACCCGATTTGAGAGAGTGGACCAAGCAAAAAGGGGTTAAATGAATGGAAATCTCTCCATCAAAAGTTTATTGATTTAGAGGGAGACTATGTTGAAAAATAACTGCATTATGTTGATGTATGCTTATTAAAAGATTGTTTTTTCCTCGAATATATATATATATATATATATATATATATATATATATATATATATATATATATATATATATATATATATATATATATATATATATATATATATATATATATATATATATATATATATATATATATATATATATATATATATATATATATATATATTACTCTCTATTTACAAATCCTTTAGCTTACTGAAATTTTAAAACTTTTAAATAAAATGGTTATAATCAGCCATTTGCAAACACTGTCCACAATATTCACTTAGGTATCCTTGCCTTAGATATAGTCACCACATGCTGACGATCCTCTTCTCGCGTTCAAATTTTGTCATTGTCATACTCCGAAGTACGTTGACCATATCTTTGTTGACTGTACAAACTCCATCCGCTGTTGCCATTTTCCCACACTGGTTCATACAAAAATAAACAGTATCCTGATCGAATCTTATTGCTTCAATAGTTTCTTAGTATTCTTCTTCCTAAATGAATTGAAACTCCTGCGTATGTGAGTGGCCTTTCAGAGAACGCACCTCTCTAACTGCGCTAGTACCCGACCTTAGATTGGTTTTCCAAACTTGTTTAGCCGCTTTTCTTGTGAGCTATGGCGGAAGCAGAACACTCATTCTAATAAAATAATAATAGTTATCATCCAATTACTTTATTTCCTAGTTCGACCGTGGTACAAATAGTAGAGTGATTAACTCACTTGCTTGAAGTCACCTGTTCGATCCCACTTGCGGATCCTAGGTATATACTACTTAGAAAAGTTCCTCTCATAGAATAGGGCATTGCCCTTGAAATGTGAACATTAACAAAATAAATAAATATTTTTTTTTTCAATTCTAACTTTCACAAATTCCTTTATCCTCGTTATAAAGAATTTGTCCAAATTGTTCACAGCGATTTTAGTCTTTTCTCGTACCTCTGTTTAGCTTGCTGATTTTTTGGAAGATCACAAATCAAAATTCTTATTTTCTTTTACTATAACAAATATAGGAACAAGTCCCATTTTAGGTACCGTAGACCTTAACATTACTTTATCGTAACTTTATCTATTCTCTTTACTTACTGCAATGTCGGTAGACATTCACTGCCATAAGTTTTGTAACACTCATGTTTTCTGTTATACATCAACTTCGAAGGCTTTTTTTTTTTTTTTTTTTTTTTTTTTTTTTTTAAACCAGAAAACTAGTAAATTCAAAAGTTAAGATCTTTTCTTTTATTAAACTCTATAGTTATGAACCAACAGAAGAAACCAGAAAGATATTTACTGGTATCCTTAATGTATGTACGTCCCATAGACTACGTTTTTCAACAGCGAAGAGCTTCAGGACTTCATGATGGTATGTTTAAAGAACACGTTGGCAACCACGTTACTAGCTAACATAACGTGTCCCACCTATCCTAATTTACAGTGGCGCATGAGTCGCCGATTTTTCTTTTTTTTTTCTTCTTCTTCTTTTTTTCTGTTAGTGATATTGTCAATCTGAGGTTTGATTTATCATGGTGGAGTACTCCTTTTCTTTTCTTTCATATTTTTATTGAAGAATCTTACAAATAAAATAAAGTAATTATTCTATTTTTCTCAATTTATGATGTTTTTTGTATAACAAAAAGTAATTTTATTTTTATTTTTATAAAGAGCGTGACACACTGGAATGTCCCAACTGAGGCTAAACGCAAATGTTGACACAAAAATAAAGGAAAACTAGATAAAGAGATGACTCTCAATATGAGCCAGAAGTTCTCATTGTGAAGTTCCGAGACCCTTCTTATTACTTTTCTTTCCCAGTTATTTTTATGATGACTACTAATAGACTGTGTGAACCTAATCCATGGGCATCTTTCTCAGAGTTCATCTATCCAGTCTTCATATATACTATACAGTATAGTGTATCGCCTTCTAACCGAATATAAAGATTGTTTTTGCGGAATCATATTTTTCAACTGTATCGTTTATTTAAAATATTTCTAGTTTGTTACATATGTTCATAGATTCTAAACAATATTGCAATTTTTCTTTTAAATATCTTTTAAGCTCTACTTTTTAACCCAAGGTAACTACTTGTTTAATGGTTTATGAAGGTTCCTATATTACAATATATACCTAGTTCATTCAAACAGTTTTTGGGGATGAAGTTGACTCAATATATTTATTAGAAATAGACATCTATACCCTCAGATAACTGAAATCGATGTACTAGTCTTATTACTATACCACCTTAATGCAATATGCATTGCATTGTCACAATAGTTTATTCTGTGTCATCGATTCCTTCCCCCCCTCACACACACATACACACACACCCCCCAAAAAAAATAATAGTAGTAGTTTGTGCCATGTCCAATTCTAATTACAAAAATATACATAATCCAAAATGTTGAAGAATGTTTTATGTTTAGGAAGCAACGTAGTTTCTTTGGTAAAAACAAAGTATCCTTCATTCAAGGATATTATCTTCACACAAGACCCAGACAAACTACCCACTTCACAAATATACAAGTACTGCACATATTTTTTTTGGCTTAGAAGTACTAGGAAAAAAACTATTTTTATCTTATAAAACTAATAAACCAACTAGTACTTTATTAAAGGTTTGTTGATTGTTTTTATTGGTATCCTGAATAGCTAGTACTCTTTTTATTTATTACAAGAAAGAACAAACATGTGATAGTATCCAGCAAAATCCGACAAATTTCTTTCAGCATTTTATATATATATTATATATATATATATATA
>SEYY01019267.1:37500-40000 GCA_009176605.1 Armadillidium nasatum | reverse complement strand
ATATAATAATAATAATATAATAAAATTAATATAAATTTATATATATTTTATATATAAAAAAAAATATATATATATATATTTTTTTTTTTTTTTATGTCTCTCCGGTGGGCAAAAGGCCAGAGGCCTACCAAATTCCACCGGATGGGAAATATATATGGTATGGTGCCGACGTGTCCAGACAACGGCGTTTGAAAGTATGCAAGTCAAAGGAAGTTGGGAAAACAGATGAAGGGAGTGTGTTCCAGACTTTACCAGTAAATGTAAGACTGAGCATAGCGGTTAAGTCTGGGGTCGGAGAGTTGGACAGAAAAGGATGAGAATTGTAGAAAGGCGTGTCGCACGAGCTCTTCTCAATGGAGGAGGTATGCGACGAGAGAGTTCAGAAGAGCAGTGTCCATTGTAATAGCGATAGTAAAGAGAGAGTGACGCAACAATTCGACGGGCAGAAAGAGATTGAGAGAGTTAGTAAGAGCAGGAGAGTTGATGAGACGAAATGCCCTTGACTCCACCTTCTCAAGAGAGCTGTATGTGTGGAACCACCCCAGATGTGCGAAGCATACTCCATACAGGGACGAACAACACTATACAGACAAGCAAATGGGGTGCGTGAAGAAATTCTGAAGGCGCCTCAGAACACCCAACCTCTTAGAAGCTTGTTTAGAAGAGAAGTAATGTGATTTCCAAGAAAGATCACGAGAAAAAGAAACACCAAGAATATTAAGGACAGATGAAGGCTTGAGTTGTGTGTTTTCGAAGAAGATATCATAGTTGTGTGGAAGATTGTGTCGAGTAGAGAGATGGAGGAATTGAGTTTTTGAGGCATTGAAAACAACCATGTTTTCTCTGCCCCAATTTGAAATACGTGAAAGATCAGAGGTTAGTTGCTCCAAGGCTACCCTTCTCGAGTCTTAACTTGTTGGGTACGTTTTTCAAAATGGAAGGAATAATGAAGGGTGGAGTCATCAGCATAGGAGTGGATAGGAGATGAAGTAATAGAGAGAAGGTCATTAATGAAGAGTAGAAAAAGTGTTGGTGATAGACAGAACCTTGAGGAACACCACTATTAATAGATTTAAAGGATGAACGGTGGCCGTCTACAACAGCTGCTATAGAACGACCGGAAAGGAAATTAGCGAGAAGATCACAGAGAGAAGGATAGATCCGAAAAGAGGAAGTTTAGAAATCAAAGCTTTGTGCCAGACTCTATCGAAGCTTTCGATATGTCCAGCGCGACAGCAAAAGATTCACCGAAATGCCGAATAGCGGAGGACCAAGATTCAGAGAGAAGGGAAAGATCACCTGTAGAGCGTTTCTTACGAAAAGCCATACTGGCGATCAGAGATAAGATTAGAAGAATTGAGATGTTTCCAAATCTTCCTGTTAAGGATAGATTCGAAAACTTTAGAGAGAACGGAGGTCAAAGAAATAGGACGGTAGTTGGAGGGTTGAGAGGGGTCCCCTTCTTCGGCACATGAATGAGCGCACGTTTCCAAGAAGAAGGGAAGGTTGAATTAGAGAGACAAAGACGAAATAGTTTAAGCTCGGAAGCACAAGTTTTGAGAACCACAGGAGGAATACCATCGGACCGTACGCCTTCTTAGTATTAAGCTCAGAGAGAGCAGAAATGACATCTTTAGAAGAAATTCTAATTTTAGGCATAATTGAGTTAGAGGGGGTTGAAGGAGGAGGAACAGCTCCGGAATCGTCTAAGGTTGAATTAGAGGCAAAAGTTTGAGCAAAGAGTTCAGCTTTAGAAGAAATATATATATATATATATATATATATATATATATATATATATATATATATATATATATATATATATATATATATATATATATATATATATATATATATATATATATATATATATATATATATATATAGTAATTTTTAGGTGTACGAGCACCTCAGAGTTCGACCAATTCGGTATTCGAACAAATATCTAAATATATTGATACATAATACCAAAAAAATGCAAGACAGGTTCAGCACTCAGTTGTCATCTGTCCTCAAAATCTGTCTTCAAACTCTGTCCTCAAAATCTGTATTTTGTTTACATACTCGTAAACAAAAGTAAACCACTTTTTTTGACAGGTATTTCTCCAAACTAAGAAACCTTTTAAGTTCCCAAATACTATAGTGGTAAAAGACTAAGAAGTGACCTAACCACATCACCAAGTTACCATACACGAGTCCCATGCCAATTAGTAACCTGCAACATATCCTTACACCTCCCTCTGCCTATTCCACCATATATATATATATATATATATATATATATATATATATATATATATATATATATATATATATATATATATATATATATATATATATATATATATATATATATATATATATATATATATATATATATAATGTGTGTATTTAGGTACTTATTTTATAAAAAAAATGTTTTGTTTAAATTAATAATTAAATTTTAAGTACCACTTTTTTATTCTTTTATTAATATATTGCTCTATTATTCTGTATAAAT
>SEYY01019267.1:22500-30000 GCA_009176605.1 Armadillidium nasatum | reverse complement strand
ACTGTTAATAAGTTCGTAATAATATTATGAATAAGGCAATTATAAGATTGTTAAAATGGCTGTTTCTGGCTGTTAATAAAATTTAATAAGAGTTAATAAGACAGTTATAAAACTTTTATTAAGACTGTTAATAGGACAGTTAATGAGAATGTTAAATCGAGTTGCAATACCTATACATCTCAAACATTAAAATGAATCTCTCAGAACTCTCTCTCTCTCTCTCTCTCTCTCTCTCTCTCTCTCTCTCTCTCTCTCTCTCTCTCTCTCTCTATCTCTTTTTCTTTTTTATTCCTCTTTTTTTTCTCTTTTACTTTCTCTTTTCTCCTTATTTCTCTCTTTCTTTCTCTTTTTCTCTTTATTTTCCTCTCTCTCTCTCTCTGTTGAATCTGTTCTGTATGCCCCATTTCTCTCCCTCTTCAAAAGATTTGCTTTCCCCATTGTCTTTACACCTGTTACAAAATCACTTATATTATATATATATATATATATATATATATATAATATATATATATATAATATATATATATATATATATATATATATATATATATATATATATATATATATATATATATATATATATATATATATATATATATTCGCTAAAACATTTTAAAAACTTTTTTAATAATAATATAATAAAAACAATTATTATTATTATTATTATTATTATTATTATTATTATTATTATTATTATTATCATTATTATTATTATTATTGTATATTTAATACATCCTATTACAGAAAAGCAAGTGTAAATCATATTGAATATTTATTTTGTTTAAAAAAAAGTAGTTTTGAAAATTATGGCCCTGTGCCAACAAGTATTTTCTCTCTCTCTCTCTCTCTCTCTCTCTCTCTCTCTCTCTCTCTCTCTCTCTCTCTCTCTCTCTCTTGTGCACTATCCTTGATCACCTTGCCATACTTAAATAATAATAATAATAAATAATGACAATAATAATAATAATAATAATAATAATAATAATAATAATAATAATAATAATAATAATAATAATAATAATAATAATAATAATAATAATAATAATATAACTATATAAGTTAATTTTTTTTCCAAGGTTTTTTAATACCAAAAAAAATGAGAAGATTTTGATTTAATCTTTCAAGATTTCTAAACTATCTTTTCCCCGACTTTACGATTAAATTCTATTATAAACAAGTCTTCTAACCCACACAAAAGTAATTTGCAACTGTGACTCTTCTATATTGATTACATAAGGCATATTTTTTTGGGTTTTCTGGTTTGTGGGTTAGAAGATCTATCCATTATATCATTCAATTGTTTATTCGCCTATTTATTAGCCTTCTTTAGTAGGCAGGTGTTATAGTAATTCTTATATTTCTTTAAGATTCTTATACTTTAGTAGTATATAGGGCGCTTTCGGGGGGTGTCAGATTTCGAAAATCTGGCAACCTAAGCCAAACGGGATTTTGATTTGCAATGCAAATCACTCCGCTCAAATTGACCTCACGCTCTTTCCTAACACCATTTTGGGGGGTTCTTTGTATTCCTATGAGGGAAGGTTTTCATTTGAAAATAAGTATTTTAGGCTTGCGAAGTGTATTAATGCTAAGGAACTGAACTTGAATGGTGAGGGTTCCTGGTTCTATAAGTAGAGAAAAAACTCTTTCGAGCAGTTTCCCTCTAAAATTAAATTCAAAAGTAATAGAGATTTGAACTTTTATTATTATTATTATTATTATTATTATTATTATTATTTTTATTATTATTATTATTATTTCTATTATTATTATTACTGAGAGTATAGTAATTAAATTGTGCAGGACCACCATAAGAAGGCCCCTTTCTCTTTCCGGTTCCGAATATTTTCCGATTTTATTTCCAATTCGTGTTCTGGTTCCGATTTTCGACTATTTTGCATTTTCGATTTCGTCTGGTTCTGGTTCCGAATTCGACTATTTTGCATTTCTATTTAACTTTCTGTTCCAGTGTTTAGTTCTGAATATTCTGCATTTACTGTATCGGTTCTCATTCCGACTTTTTTTTTTTTTTTTGATTTCCGGTTCTTTTGTTTTTTTCTCGTTTCGATTCCAACTGTTTTGGATTTCCTGTTCCAGTCCCGATTATTTTGGAGTTCCTGTTTCGGTTCCAATCCCGATTATTTTGGATTCCCTATTCCGATTCTGATCCCGATTATTTTGGACTTCCTATTCCGGTTCGGATTCTGATTATTTTGAATTTCCTATTCCATTTTAGATCTCAATTATTTTGGATTTCCTGTTCCTGGTCTGATCTCGATTATTTTGGATTTCCTGTTCCAGTTATGATCAGATTATTTTGAATTTCTTATTCGGATTCCAAACCTGATTATTTTGGATTTCCAGTTCCGGTTCCAGTACCAATTATTTGTGACTTCCTATTCCGGTTCCGATCCCGATTATTTTAGATTTCCTATTCGGGTATCTATCCCGATTATTTTGGATTTCCTGTTCCGGTTCAGACCTCGATTAGTTTGAATTTTCTGTTCCAGTTCCGATTATTTTGTTTTTTATGTTCCGGTCCCGATTCCAATCCCGATTATTTTGGATTTCCTGTTACTGTTCCTATTTTGATTATTTTGAATTCCCTGTTCCGGTTCCGATCCCGATTATTTTGCACTTCCTATTCCTGTTCCGATCCCGATTACTTTGCATTTCCTATTCGGGTTTCAATTCCGGTTCCGATCCCGATTATTTTGTATTTTCTATTCCGGTTCCGATCACGATTATTTTGGATTTTCTATTCGGGTTCCGATCATGATTATTTTGGATTTCCTGTTCCGGTTCAGACCCGATCATTTTTTATTTCCTGTTCCTGTTCCGGTTCCGATCTCAATTATTTTGATTTTCTTTTCAGGTTCCGATCCTAATTATTTCATATTTCCTGTTCCGATTCCGATTATTTTGGATTTCCTATTCGGGTTCCGATCCAGATTATTTTGTATTTCTGTCTTCAGTTTCGATAATTTTGGAATTACTCTGTGAGAAGAGCTCTATAAGAAGTTGCTTTTAATGAACCACTCGTGATATCGAACCCAAGTCATTTATCGCGTGAATACTACCAAGTATGTTAATGGTATTACGATAAATTTAATATATTTTTATGTCTTAAGAGATTTTCGATCAGATCCGATTGATATTTAATGCGCCAATTTTGGTCTTTAAAATTTTTTGACTCTCTACAATAAATTACATCTCTGATTTAGTGAAACTTCCATTATCATTCTATACTATAAAACACTATATACTATTTTAACATTATACATTTTCACTTCTACAAACAACTTTATCATTTTTTTTCCTAACTGAAACCCTCTTTTAGGGCCTAAAAGTAATACAACTGTACATCCACAGTCCATACTTAACGATGGTTTCTTATTAACCTTAAAGTTTCAGACTTAGATCTCAATTCTTCTTTGTAATTTTTGGAAAAAGTTTAATTCAAAACTCCTTTCTTTCTGTCTCTTTCTCTCTCACTCTCTCTTTCTTTTTCTCAATGTCTCACACTCACTTCTTTTTCTCTCTCTCTCTCTTTATCTCTGTCTTTCTCTCTCTCTCACTTTCTCTTTCTCTCTCTCTCTCCCCCCCAGTGTCTCTCTCTCTCTCTCTCTCTCTCTCTCTCTCTCTCTTTTTGTAATAATTTTACGTAATCGTGGCACAATTATTTGTGCACTTTTCATGTTAGATCAAGTTACTTTGAGTTTGCATACATCCTGAATAAAAAAATATAATTTTTTAATGCACCACTTCATACTGACCTTTCGTAAACTTCTCCCCATCTACCTTATAGAATGATTGTCATATATATATATATATATATATATATATATATATATATATATATATATATATATATATATATATATATATATATATATATATATATATATATATATATATATATATAGATAGATAGATAGATAGATAGATAGATAGATAGATAGATAGATAAATATTTAAATGCATAGATAGATAGATAGATAGAAGATAGATAGATAGATAGAGATAGATAGAGAGATAGATAGAGAGAGAGAGAGAGAGAGAGAGAGAGAGAGAGAGAGAGAGAGAGTGATTGAGGACTAGGCGTCAGTCATGCCCGAGAAGAAGAGTAGATGAAATTGTGCTTCGAGAATGGCCACAACTAACGAAACACTTGTGTGAACCTGGAAGATTCTAGAAGACAGAAGACGAAATCAAATAGATTACACTATCATATGTATATGATGCTGTGTACCGTGGCACAAACCGTGTTTGAGGGCGCTTCTTCGATCCCACTTTGGATCCTAGGTATATCCTACCTAGAAAAGTTATTCTCCTCGAATACTTCAATAACTACGATTATGTCCCTTTATTTTCAACAGTTAAACTGAACTTAAGAAGACTGTGGCAGAAGTAACACAATACGAGTGCATCTTTATGCGCTTCTAATTGTGAGTGAAAATATAATGTTTCGGAATCAGAATTGGAGCCGGTAACGAGAGCAGGAACCGTATAATTTAAAATAATGACGTCAGATTGAGTATTGGAGGTGACCAAACAAATTACCTGCTCCTCAGTCTTGTCTCCCTCAAGTAATTGAGACAAAAGGTTCGAAAATCATCAAAGCAAAAACTGAAGTCGTGATTATGTCAAAAGAGACGGTAAACCAGGGTTATTATATTAAAGGTAGAAGGAAAAAGATATGGGGAAAAAAGACAGAGGAAAAAGGTAGCTGGAAAAGATAGTGGGAAGAGATAGGGAGAAAAGTTATGAGGGAAAAGACAGAAAAAAAGATAGAAGAGAAAGATAGAGGAAAAATATAGAGAAAAAGATAGTTGAGAAGAGATAGAGGGAAAAGTAATGGAGTAGAAGATAAAAAAAAAAGATAGAAAAGAAAGATAGAGATAAAAGGTAGAGGAAAATTTAATGTGACAAGTCAAATATACATAACTATAAAACCCAAAGGCTCGAATAACAGAAACCAAATGATTAATAGAGAAAACCAATATCTCTTATACAGTAAGATAATTAATGGACTAGTATTAACGTTTCGATAAACGGTACAGTGATTAACTCACGTGCTTGAGGGCGCCTCTTCGATTCCACTTGGGGATCCTAGGTATATACAACCTAGAAAAGTTCCTCTCCTCGAATAGGGTTAATGCCCGTGAGATGCGAACTCTTTATTAAAAAAAAAAAAACAAGCAAAACATTGAGCAAATTCTATACGTGGTCAATATTTTTGTTTGTATTGTTGTGAGATATTGGATTTTAATTAAACAAAGCATATGTGAAAGGAGGATAGAGGCATCCGAAATGTGGTTCTGGGAAAGACTGATCAAGAGAAACTAAGGAATAGATACTCTTAAAAATAATTAAAAAATTGAAAAAAAAAAAAAAAAAATTCAAATAAAATAAAACAATAAAAAATAAAAAGTTTACATGTATATTGGAAACACATTATAGAGCAAAAGTTTACTTGAAAAAATGAAAACATAGTATGATATATATATATATATATATATATATATATATATATATATATATATATATATATATATATATATATATATATATATATATATATATATATATATATATATATATATATATATATATATATATATATATATATATATCATCCGCCATTATTCTTAGTTTTTGAACATTATTTATAAAACACTTGTTTCTTTAAATAGCCTCGCTCTCACCTCACACAATTCTCATTATAACATTTACACATATTGTAATGTGTAGATTATATTTTATGTGTAAAACTTGTTTCAGTACACTGCAAAAAATTGTCCTAACGAATCGTTGGGACAAAGTGACAAAAATGTTACAATAAATTTTTTTTCAGTTTTCTTATTAGAAAATAAATTGGTGAAGCAACTTTCTTATGCTTAACATGTTCTTTCTTTATTGAAAATTTTAAGGAAACATTTTTGCCATTTGTCCCAATGATTCGTTAGGACAATTTTTGTTGTATACTGTTAAAAGAATTTTAAAAGATTATAACACTTTATTCTAAAAATATTTATTTATTTTAATGTATATAATATATATATATATATATATATATATATATATATATATATATATATATATATATATATATATATATATATATATATATATATATTATATATATATATATATATATATATATATATATATATATATATATATATATATATAGGGTGAGCCAAGAGGAACGGACCAGACTCAAGGAGTGGATTGTATACAGGATAATAATGTAAAAAAAAACATATGTTCTTATCCGATTTACATTTGTTTTCATTTTATAGCGTGATGACAATTAAGCAAAATATCATACATTAAAATTTGGGTTATCATAGTGTTATTTTAATAAATGTTCGAAAATACCACCATTGACCTCTAAACATTTTCGGCTTCGTCTACAAAGGGCGGCTGTTGCTCTCCTGACAGCTTCATGTCTTCCTTTAATAACGCCTGCAGCATTTTGAATACCTCCAATTAGTGCATCCCGAATGTCCACTATTACTCTGTATAGGTCAGTTTTGAACAATCTAGTACTGTGAGGTCTGGAGATCATGGAGGCCAACTAATTGGACCATCGCGACCAATTTAACGCTCTGGAAACCTTTCGTCCAAATGTTGCTTGGCTTGACGAGCGAAATGTGTGGGTGCTCTATGAGGCTGAAAGTACAATATGCATTCGAATGTTTAGAGGAACATCCTCCAATAGTCCTTGTAATTCATTTTGTAAAAATTCGAAAAAGTGGTCTCCTGTGAGGCGATTATCAAATATGAAAGGGACAATTAAATACCAATCGACCATACCACACCACACCACACGTTTACCGTAAACCTATGTTGAAAATTGCTCTTGACTGTTGCGTGGGGATTTTTGTCTGCCCACACATGACTGTTGCGATTGTCATTTGTTTTCGAACATTTAAAAACTTCGTAGACAAAGCCTAAAATGTTTAGAGGTCAATGGCGGTATTTTCGAACATTTATTAAATTAATAACACTATGATAACCCAAATGTTAATGTATGATATTTTGTTTAATTGTTATCACGCTATAAAATGAAAACAAATGTAAATGGGATAAGAACATATGTGTTTTTTTACATTATTACCCTGTGTACAATCCACTCTTTGAGTTTGGTCCGTTCCTCCCGACTCACCCTATATATATATATATATATATATATATATATATATATATATATATATATATATATATATATATATATATATATATATATATATATATATATATATATATATATATATATATAATATATATATATATATATATATATATATATATATCATATAACCTCTGCTAGAATGCTTCCTGATTAATCCTATTTATTAAGCTTTTCCACACAAAAAAAAAAAAGTCATTGAACAATAAGGATAGAAGACTTTTATTTATTCATTTATTTATGTTTATTTGTTTATTTATTTATATATATTTTATTTTTTGCACTGTTAAAAATCCTCAATC
>SEYY01019267.1:0-7500 GCA_009176605.1 Armadillidium nasatum | reverse complement strand
AATGCAAATATTTTTGTACAAAAGAAATATTCATCAATATTGAGGAAAGTATTCACTTGAATGAGATAATATTTATGTGATTAGTATTAATTTTAAATTACGTAAAGATATTAAATTGAAATAAACTATATATAATTAAACAGTTTAAGATATGTTTCAAATATAGTTTATTTTTGCTGAAAATATAAAGCCTATAGAAAAGATATAGCATATATATATATATATATATATATATATATATATATATATATATATATATATATATATATATATATATATATATATATATATATATATATATATATATATATATATATATATATATATATATATATATATATATATATATATATATTAAAAACCTGGCAACCGGTTGCATGAACGACAATATTTAACAAGAGCATTTCTACCAACTGGTTTTTTAATATGTCATAAAAGAAAAAAAAAAACAACAACAAAAATCAGGTTTTTTTTAATGGTCTCTTCCTGCTTTGATATTCTACTTTGCAATTTTAGCAAACCGTTAATGTTGAATATATTTTATAAATTACAAAATGGGCGTAGGGTGCAGATAATGTTATCAGTTTTAAATTATTATTATTAAATATATATTATTATTTTTTTTATTTTTCATTAATTTTAACTTCAAAATAAAAGTTATTTAGACAATCTGTTCAAAATAAGCTTTTTATGGGGGAGGGGGCTTAAACCCCTTTATTATGATATAAGGGGGGTCTCACTTCCTTACTCTCCCTCTATATATATATATATATATATATATATATATATATATATATATATATATATATATATATATATATAATATATATATATATATATTCCTATTTGAACATTGTCTTAATAATAACAGAAAAAATTAAGTTAAAATATTAACTTAAAATGAACAATCGTAAATTTAGTTTAAAATATCGAAATATTTTATTTTTGTAAAATTATGATAATTATCCAATTTCGAAAAGGAGATTTTTATATTTTATTAGTGCCAGTACTACTACTACTACTACTACTACTACTACTAATAATAATAATAATAATAATAATAATAAAAATTGTAATAATAATAATAATAATAATGAATAATAAATAATAATAATAATAATAATAATAATAATAATAATAATAATAATAATAATAATAATAAAATCATTTATATTCTAGCACCCAAGCTCTGATGATGTTCGAAGTTAGCGGACGAAACCGATCATCAAATAGAAGAACAAAAAATCATTTGGAAAATTTGAAGAGAAAATTCAACTGATATTAAAACAGAGCTAAAATAACTAATAATAATAATAATAATAATAATATTAATAATAATAATAATAATAATAATAATAATAACAATAATGGAAATAATAATAAAAACAACGGTAATAAAACTAATAACGGAAAAAAATGATTTCGAAATAATAATAATAAAAAAAAATAATAATAATAATAATTATAATAATAATAAAGTAATAATAAAAAACAACTTAATACTGTAACTCATAATGGAGAATTATTGTTACTAACTAACTAATAATATTAATAATAATAATAATATTTAATAAAAATAATAATAATATTAATAATGATGAATTTTTTTTAAATAATAATAATAATAATAATAATAATAATAATAGTAAAATACTAATAATGGAGAATCATTTTAAAATAATAATAATAATAATAATAATAATAATATGGGGAGACAACCTCAGGAGTTATAGTGTTAACCTGCTCCATATTTAACACATTAGTCTGGGACAGTCTTGATAGGCCCTTAAGGCTTCTTACTCTCTCTATATATTCTTAATTATGTTCTTATATAAGTTACTGTTTGTATACTCATTTATAATTCTTATTCTTATTCTTATTATATTATTATTACATTCCATTTCTAATTTTTTAATAATAATAATAATAATAATAATAATAATAATAATAATAATAATAATAATAATTGTTAAAGAGCAATTATTCGAAGATACGAGCCTGTTAATGCTTGGGGGCGCTGTTTTATTTCTACTGAATAAAGCTGACTGTATTCACGTCATAAAGTCATAGGGATTAAGTTTTTCACTTGTATTGCAATTTATATACAGAGTAGTGTACTTCAAACAGTCTTTCTTTAATTTGTACATATCATATTGTATACCTTATATTATAATCTCTAATAATAATAATAATAATAATAATAATAATAATATAATAATAAATAATAATAATTTTTTTTTAATTAAGAACTAATGAGTCAAGGATTTATTTAATATTATATAGATATATATATATATATATATTATATATATATATATATATATATATATATATATATATATATATATATATATATATATATATATATATATATATATTATATATAGATATATATTTTATATTTAGTATTTTTATGAAATATTATTTTATTATTTAAGAATAATAATAATTTTATAATAATAATAATAATAATAATATATAATAATAATAATAAATAATAATATAATGATGATGATGACAGCAACCAATATTAATAATGATAATTAATGAAATTTTTTATTAATAATAATTATTAATAGCAACAACAATATATAACAATGACAATAAATAATAATAATAATAATTAACAAAATGAATAAATAATAATAATAATAATAATAATAATAATAATAATAAAGCCAAACTTTAATACTCTTTTAAAGATATGATTTTAATGAAATTGATACGTGATATATTTTTTATTTCTTTATAATAAAATAAAAATAAATAAAATAAAAAAAATTTTTAATAACAAAATTCTAAATTTAAATTGCTTATTTTTCTTATATTTTTTTTTAAAGTAAATGTTTATTATCACATATTAATAGGAAAAAATTATTATTTTTATTGGTAGTAGAAGTAGTAGTAGTACTAATAGTGGAATAATAGTTGGGAAAATAATAATAGTTACAATAGTACTTAGAGTTTTCATTACAATTATCTTCATCACTATCTTCGTTATTACAATTAAAAATAATAATAATAATAATAATAATAATAATAATAATAATAATATAATTATCTGTTATTGATTTTATTATTATTATTATTTTTATTATTTTCTATTATTATTATTATTATTATTATTATTATTATTATTATTATTATTATTATTATTATTATTATTATTATTATTACTATTATTACTATTTCTCTTCTTGTTGGTGTTTTATTTTTTATTTAAAAAATTATCTTGCGTAATGAAATAAATAATGATAATAAAACGATGTAAAACAGTAAAAAACGATAAGAACAACATCATCAACATCAACAACAACATCAACTTCATTTATAACTCACTAACTGTATTCCTTCCAATGACCTTAAAATTACTGTTTAAAAAAAAAGAAAAAAAAAAGAAAAAAAAATATTTACTTTCAAAGTTCCTCTCTCCCTTTGCCTCCCTCAAACGGCTCCCTCATTCTCCCCCTGGCCCCCTCCCTCCCTCCCTTGGCCTTGAGGCATTCTGGTTCTTGATTTTTTTTGTCGCTACGCCCCAAAGATTGATTGCTTATTATAAGAGTTATATTAATTTTAAGTTAATTTTTAGAAATAAATTTAATAACTCAAAAAATGTTCATAAAATAACTATAAAAATATGAAAATATTTTTTTTTTATTTAATTAAAGCTAAAAATATTCTTGGTATTATATATTATATATATATATATATATATATATATATATATATATATATATATATATATATATATATATATATATATATATATATATATATATATATAAATATATATCCAGTTGTTAGAAATTTTTTATTGAAATTTTTGTGCAGAATTTTTTTCTTCTTTTTTAAAATAATAATAAATAATAATAATAATAATAATAATAATAATAATAATAATAATCATACTAATAAAAATAATATTGACAATGTTGATGGTGAAAAAAAAAATAAAAAAAATAATATAATAATAATAATAATAATAATAATAATAATAATAATAATTTTTTATGGCAACCGAATCTATAACAATAATTATTGTTCGGTTATTTTTGTGTACTTTGTATGATATTTTTTACTGATTTCTTTCTTTTAAGTTTATTACTCTGTATTAATGTTTAATGTAACTAATTTTATTGCATTCTTATAAAAGTTTTTTGTTCTTAAACAAATTAAATTATGTATGACTTTATCTAAAGGTCAACAGACACAATGTCATTGACTCAAAGTCTGGGCCCGTCATTCTTTCCATCTAAAAATCATCTGTTACACTGCTCCTTGCTTCCTTGGCTTCTTGGTTACTTAGTTCCTTGTTTACTTGGCTTTTTAGGTCCTTGTCTTCTTGGCTCCTTGATTCTTTAGCTCCTTGGCTCCCTGGCTACTTGATTCTTTGGCTTCTTGGCTCCTAGGCTTAGGCTACTTGATTCTTTGGCTTCTTGGCTCCTTAGTACCTTGCTTCCTTGGCTTTTTTGGTTCTTGTCTTCTTGGCTCCTTGATTCTTTGGCTTCTTGGCTCCTTGGCTCCCTGGCTACTTGACTCGGTGCTTTGTTCTTTTATGATGATGAAAAATATTTAGATCGGAAAGATTGGTATTTTATTGTTAATTTTATTATTAATTTAAAAATAAGTTTTTTTTTTTACAATTTTTGCGCTTCACCGCGAGTAATTTTTGCAAAAGAAAATTTAAAATTAATTTATTTCACTCAAATTCTCGATTTAATGTGAAAGATGTGGATTGTTGAAAATGAATTGTGAATATAATTTTTTTGGTTTGATAAGAATATTTTAAATGAAACTGACGAAGTGAGATTTTTTGAAATACAAAATTACTATTGAAAATAAATTATTTTTTGATTAGATTAGGTTAGGTTGGTTAGGTTTGGTTACGTTAGGTTTAGCTAGGTTAGGTTGTTTAGTTAGATTAAGTTAGGTTAAGTTATGTTATGTGTTTTAGCTCACGATTTACATAAAACTATTTTCTCTAGGTTTGTGCCAATTCAGTGTCAACTTTTGAGCCAATTGGAGGAAACTTCACTTTTCAAATAGATGAGACTATTTTCAAAGCGAAAATCTAAAGGACGCTATCATATATATATATATATATATATATTATATATATATATATATTATATAATATATAATATACTATATATATTCATTTATTAAATAAATAAAAAAAGAAGCTCAAAAATGTTTTATATGCATTTCTTTCTATCATTAAAAATTATTATTTTCATTTTTAACTTCAAAGAAAGACAGGTGGAGAAACCTTTCCGATCTAAATATTTTTACATCATCGTGAAAGAACAAAGGTCCCTTGACTCTTTGGCTTCTTGGTTCCTTAGTTACTTGCTTCCTTGGCTTTTTAGGTCCTTGGATTCTTGGCTCCTTGGCTGCTTGATTCTTTGGCTTCCTGGCTTCTTAGCTCCCTGGCTGCTTGATTCTTTGGCTTCTTAGCTCACTGGCTACTTGGCTCTTTGGCTTCTTGGTTACTTAGTCTCTTGCTTCCTTGGCTTTTTAGGTCCTTGTCTTCTTGGCTCCTTGACTATTTGATATCTTGGTCCCTTGGTCCCTTGCTTATTTAGAACCTTAACTCAAAGATTTCCTAAATTTATGGCCCCTTGTCTTCCTAATTCCTTGCCCTTGTTGGCTCCCAACTTCTTGGATCGTTAAGTCCTTGTATCCTTTGTTCCTCAGATCCTTTTCTGCTTGGATCCTTGGATCAACGCGCTCTAAGCTTGTCTGAGGTAAGTAAATGGACACAATAATAATAATAATAATAATAATAATAATAATAATAAAATAATAATAATACTCTAAATGATAATTAATAATAATTTAATATATAATTTTTTTTTTTTTTTTTTTTTTTTTTTTTTTTTTTTTTTTTTTTTTTTTTTTTTTTTTTTTTTTTTGTAATTTAATGAATTAAAACCAAAAAAATAAAAGTGAAAGTTTTTAATTTAAATTTTTTTTTTTTTCTTTTTTTTCAAAAGAATTATTTCTGCTATTTCTAATATTTCATTTTATTTTTGATTCAAAAGGCTCTGAAATAATAATAATAATAATAATAATAATAATAAATAATTACTTCTACTACGCTACTGATACCACTGCTATTACTACTGTTACTAACACCACCACTACTACAATTACTACTACTACTACTACTAATAATAATAATAATAACATCGTGGCCTCCTTGAAAAAAACTGAATGCTTATAAATTATAATTACTCTTATGATGATAATCATAATTGCTTGTAATTGTTCCTAAAAAGTATTTAATCATTTTAGACAGGCAAAAACAGTGACAAGAGAAGCGTCAAGCAACAGACAGGCACCAACAGTGACAAGCAACAGACAGGCTAACAGAATTTTAATGATGAACGTCTGTTTGTCTTTGTGAGAAATCCATTTTGATTCAAGTATAGGTGTGTGTGTGTGTGTGTGTGTGTGAGAGATAGAGAGGTGTGTTCGTAGGTGTGTATATATGTGAGATAAGAGTATTTGTAGGTGTATGTATGTTATAATATTCGTAGGTGTACATGCGTGTGAAGGATTACTTGTACTTGTGTATGTGATAGAATATTCGTAAGTGTACTTATGCGATGGAGTATTTGAATTTGTATGTGTGTGATATATTATTTGTAGGTGTGTGTGTCAATGTTATCCCGTATATGATGGAATAGATGTTGGAATGTGTGTGTGTGTGTGTGTGTGTGTGTGTGTGTGTGTGTGTGTGTGTGTGTGAATGAGAGCATTTGTCAGTGTGTGTATGTATATGTTGATGTTAAAGACTAAATAGAATTTATCAAATTAATATTACGAATGATATTTGGATAAGTGTTTCTTATTATTATTTTTGTATAAAAACGTTCAAAAGTGATATTACGGTCGAGTTGTGTGTGTCAAAACGGAAGTAGAAAGCGGTCTGCGTCTGTCCCTCCAATCACCCCCGCCTTTTCTATGGGGGTCTTTTTTTGTATCTATCACTAATCCCCCACCCCCACCAGCAACTTCCAAAGTTGGGGGAGAGTTTGGAAGGGAATGTGAACGAGAGGAGGCTGCTGGGGGAAAGAGGGGGTCAGAGAAAAGAAGAGGGAGTGGGAGAGATGCGAAAGGAATAAAGTAAGCAGGGAAAGTATTGAAAAAGGATATGAAAAATACAAATTTTTTTTTTTCTTTAAGCTTTCTTTTATTTTGCGACTGCTTTTTTTATTTTTTAAAGTTTCATTTGCACGAAGGAGATAAACCTGTTGGGTTACTACTCTTACCTACCATCAAGGCAACTACACCTACCCACTACTTTCACAACTATTTATTCCATATTAGTTATGCGACTAATTTCTTATATATCAGAATGAAATAAAGCGAAGGATCTCTCTTCCACCTTTAACCTATTTTTGAACGAATAATTTTGTAAATATCTCAAAAAATATTTCTCACGAAACTAATTAATAATAATAATAATAATAATAATAATAATAATAATAATAA
>SEYY01019266.1:55000-82039 GCA_009176605.1 Armadillidium nasatum | reverse complement strand
GAATACCAAATCGTAAAACATTTGAGGCCATTGAAAGACGCCTCAGAGAAAATGGGACGTTAAACCCTCTTCGAGTAAACGCCGTCAACAAAGAATTAGACGAACCGCTAACGTTGAAGAAATACTCGATGCAGTTCAGTTATCTCCTAGTACGTTTCTAGTATAGATTGTACGTTTCGATGTGTCCTCTATTCCCTCTTTCGGAATTTATTCCTCTCTGTGGCCTTCTGATTTCCTTTCTGGTCGTTCAATAGCAGCTGTCGTACAGGCCACCGTTCATTCTTTAAATCTTTTAATAGTGGTGTTCCACAAGCATCTGTCCTATCCCCAAAACTTTTTCTGCTTTTCATTAATGACCTTCTCTCTCTGTTACTTCATTTCCTATACAACCCTATGCCGATAACTCCAACATTCATTACTCTTTTTAATTTAAGTGGCATACCTCCCAACAGCAGTTAATAGACGCAAGGGTGGTAGCCTTGGGGCAATTGACCTCTGATCTATCTTGCATTTCAAATTGGGGCATAGAAAAAATGTTCGTTTTCAGTGCCACCAAAACTCAGTTCCTCCATCTCTCTACTCGACACAATCTTCCAAACAACTATGATATCTTCTTCAAAAACACACAACTCAAACTTTCATCTCTCCTTAATATTCATGGTGTTTCATTTTCTCGTAACCTTTCTTGGAAAGATCACATTATTTTTCTTCCGAAATAAGCTTCTAAAAGGTTGTGTGTTCTGAGGCGACTTCAGAATTTCTTCCCATCATCCCAGTTACTTGCTCTTTATGTGGATGTTGTTCGACCCTGTATGGGAAACGCCTCTCACATCTGTGGTGGTTCCACACATACAGCTCTTCTCGAAAAGGTGGAGTCTAGGGCTTTTCGTCTTATAAAGGCTGAAAGCGGAAATGCGGTATGAAACGTTCACAGTGTATTAAATGAGTAGGTGAAAACTCTTGGTATTAACCTTTCTAAATAAATCTCAACTATATATATATATATATATATATTATATATATATATATATATATATATATATATATATATATATATAATATATATATATATATATATATATATATATATATATATATATATTATATATATATATTAGAATGAAAGGTGTATTGATTTTTGAATTTTTTAATATAAATGTAATTAAATATTAAACAATATCGATATTAAATGAACGATATCGATTATATCGATATCGTTCATGCCGTATATATATCGATCATGATTGGAGAAATTTTTAAAATAGAGATTCTAGAATACTCGAGAAACGAAACGGTTGAAAACATCACGCTTGTAAAACTTGTTGTGTATTTGTAAATGATTGTGAAAATAATAATAAAATAAAATTATTACTTAGAAGAAATATTGCAATACACCAACTGATTATAATATTACAATTTACTAAAGAATAAATTGAACAAGGTAAGAAATAAAAAATTATTTTATATATAGCAGAAGCTCTAGGCCCTAAAGAAGAGGCAAAGATAAATAAGCCATCTTAAGCAAGAACCAATTTTATATTTAATATTTATATATATATATATATATATATATATATATATATATATATATATATATATAATATATATATATATAATATATATATTATATATATATATATATATATATATGAGTGTGTGTGTGTGTGTTTAATTACATGATTGCAGGAAAACTTATTTTGGATTGTTGGAATGTCAGAGGTTCTTTTGTTTTTGGCACTCCTTTTAAAAAAATAATTTTTTTTAACATTTTCAAAATCTTATGAAGGATTTGTTAGCATTAATAATAATAATAATAATTATATAGTAATAATAATAATAATAATAATAATAATAATAAAAATAACCTTAATAAAAATAATAATAATAATAATAATAATAATAATAATAATAATAATAATAATAATAATAATAATAATAATTCAATTCACAAATCTTTATTCAGGAAATGGTACATTTACAAGTTTAAGGTTTAAAAGTAGGTCCTAAACTACTAAATTCTATAGCAATCTTAATAATATTGTGACTAATAATAATAATAATAATAATAATAATAATAATAATAATAATAATAATAATAATAATAATAATAATAATGGTAATAGAAATAATAATAATGATGGTAATAAAAATAATAACAAAAATAATTATAAACAAAGATAATAATAATGTAAATGAATAATTTTTTTTATAAAATAATTTTGAAAATAACAATAATAATAATAATAAAAAAAACATGTTTTAGATTTTTATTATTATATTACACTCATTTTCAATATTATTATTATTATAATTATTATTGTTACTTTAAATTTTATTATTATTACTTTTAGTATTATTAGTAGTAGTAGAAATAGTAACAGCAGTAGAAATACAAGTAAAAGTAGTTGTATCATCATCCTATTCTTATTTTCAAGAATGGAGAGCCCCTTGTCCACTGAGAAAACCAAGAAAAAAAAGAAAAAATTCTAATCTAAGAATATAATGTTAATAAATATTTTTAAATTTTAAAATTTTAAATTTATATGAAAATTATTAAAATATGAGGACCAATTTATCATCATTATTTTCTTTTGTGACAGGAAGAAAATTTGCCAAAACTGTCTTTGTATATTATTTTTATGCATTTTATTTTTTATAAAGATTTTCTTCTATATTTGCTTTGTTACATTTTCATCGTATATTATTATTATATTATTATTATTATTATTATATTATTATTATTATTATTATTATTATTATTATTATTTACTTTTAATTTTTATTATTTATTTATTATTATAACTTCCAACTTAGGCTAATTTATTTGGTTATTTATATTTAATTTAGTTTCTCAAATTTTGAGCTCAAAAATAATTTATGTAATTGAATTTCTAAACATAAAATTCAGAAAATAATTCAAGATTGAGTAATTATATTTATAATACATACTGAAACAATTTCATACTTACAAAAACTGTAGAGATGTTATCCATTTTTAAATTTTATATAAATATGGAAAAAAAAATTTGTCATTTAATTATAAAATTAATTAAAAATAAATTAGAATATATAAAGTAAATTACGATGAAATTAAATTTATTTACTCCTTTGTAACAAGTTTTAAAAAATGCCTCTCCAAAGGGGTGGCTTTTCTTTTGAAGATTTTATTTTTAAAACTAATCAATTTATTTTTTGTTTTGCCAACTTTAATTTTTTAAAAAAAAAAAAAAAAAAAAAAAAAAAAAAAAAAAAAAAAAAAAAAAAAAAAAAAAAAAAAAAAAAAAAAAAAAAAAAAAAAAAAAAAAAAAAAAAAAAAAAAAAAAAAAAAAAAAAAAAACTAAAAAAAAGAAAAAAAAAAAGAAAAAAAGTAAAGCTACATCAAAACTTTTTCTTTTTAACTTTTTTTTTCATTAAAAAAAAAAAAGGAATAAACAGAGTAATAAAATAAATGAAGCATGTAATTCTAAACGAAGCATATTTTATAGTTTATTTAAGGTTTTAGAATTTAAGAGAATTGTACACTTTTACAAGCAATTTATATATATAATATATATTATATATTATATATATTATAATATATATTATATATATATATATATATATATATATATATATATATATATATATATATATATATATATATATATATATATATATATTATATATATGTTTTGAATAACTGATCTTTCAAAATGATTAGTGAAAACAGAATACTTATTTCAAATCGTAATTCATTGAAATTAAAATGAGTGTGAAAGCTATAATGTGAGGCATCAATTATTGTTATTATATAATCTGGAATCCTTGTTTTGATTCTAATTAGATTCTGGAATCACATTCTCTGAATTGCTCCTATAATGTGAATAACTGACCTTTGAAAATAATGAGTGAAAATGGAAATTTAAATGACTGAAAACAAAAATTTGAGGTTTGGGATAGTGTGTTTATATAATTTAAAATCCTTATAGTGATTCCAATGAGGTTCTGTTAAAACATTTTGGCTCCAATATTGAGTAACTGACTTTCGAAAATGATGAGTGAAAATGGAAATCTTATTTCAACGTTATATCTCATTGAAATTAAAATCAGTGTGAAACCCATAATACTTCATTACTCCTTTCAGTTTGAAAGACGTCCCTCCAAACAGTAGTTAATAGACTCGAGAAGTGTAGCCTTGGAGCAGCTAACCTCTAATCTTTCACGTATTTCAAATTGGGGCAGAGATATCATTGTCTTTTAGTGCCTCATAAACTCATTTCCTCCATCTCTCCACTCGGCTCAATTTTCCACACATCTATAATATCTTTTTCGAAAACATACAACTCAAACCTTCATATGTTCTTACTATTCTAGGTGTATCTTTTTCTCGTTATCTTTCTTGGAAAGTTTACATTACTTCTCTTTCTAAATAAGCTTCTAAGAGATTGAGTATTCTCAAGGGACTTCAGAATTATTTCACCCCACCCCAGTTGCTTGCACTCTATAGGGGTGTTGTTCGCCTCTGTATGGAGTATGCTTCCCACATATGGGGTGGTTCCACTCATACAGCTCTCCTTGAGAAGGTGAATTCTAGGGCTTTTCGTCTCATCAACTCTCCTGCTCTTACTAATTCTCTAAAATCTCTTTCTGCCCGTCGAATTATTGCGTCACTCTTTCTTTACTATCGCTATTACGACGAAAACTGCTCTTCTTAACTCTCTCGTCGCATATTTCCTCCATTGAGAAGAGTTCGTGCGACACCCTTCTACACATTCTCATCCTTTCTCTGTCCAATTCCCCGACCCCAGAGTTAACCGCTATGCTCAGTCTTACATAGACTCTACTGGTGAACTCTAGAACATACTCGTTTTGTCTGTCTTCCCATCTTCCTTTGACTTCCACACTTTCGAATGCTCTGCATCTGGACATGTCGACTTCTTCGATCAGGATAGATGTTTTCAAACTCCTGTGGAATTTGGTAGGCCTCTGGCCTTTGCCTATTGGCTATATATATATATATATATATATATTATATATATATATATATATATATATATATATATATATATATATATATATATATATATATATATATATATATATATATATATATATATATATATATATATATATATATTATATATAATATATTGTCAGGGCTAAAACATTTATGAATATGATATGCATAAATGTGTATTGAATGATGCACTTCATTAATCCTGCAAGTTTTAATTTGTAAATTTTTAGTTTATTATCTTTTGAAATAAAACGATAAAAACTGGAATAATTAATAAATTAATTACTAAATGTTTAAAAGCGTTTCTCAGTTAATTTATGCCAGCAATAACATGTACTCATTTCATAATAATTTTCATTGTGATTTTGTTTATTTTTTAAACTGCCAAAAAGTAAATTATATAATATAACAAATTTCAAGTCAACTTTAAAATAAATTCTGTAGTTTTATTCAAAAAAATAAAAAATAATAAGAAAAAGACATAAAAAGAGGAATAAACGAATTTCTTCCTAAAATTGGCGAAGCACAATTATATTGCTTTCTTTGAAATTTTAACAATATTTCTCGTTAATTTGTAAGTAGTTTTCTATTCCTAACTTGCACTAAACTGGAAACACAAGTTCTAAAAATCTTCACTTTCTCAGAATTTCCATTCCACTCTAAACTTTCATGTCAATTTGTTTTCATTGCAATATTATTTACTTACAATTGCA
Organism: Armadillidium nasatum; assembly: GCA_009176605.1. Lineage (NCBI taxonomy): Eukaryota > Metazoa > Arthropoda > Malacostraca > Isopoda > Armadillidiidae > Armadillidium > Armadillidium nasatum. The sequence continues at coordinate 76,330 of SEYY01019266.1, read as the reverse complement.
TTTTCCTCTTTCAACACTTTGCTTCAGCATTTTGCCTATAAATTCTCGCTCTGAATGTGCATAAGTTATTATTATTCAATTGAAGTTGCTGTCAACAAATTATTACGAGCAAAATAATAGATACCTTTATTTTCACCATCTTTCAACTTGAATTATTTAAACTAACTTATCGATCACTCTCCCTTAATTCTTATATATATATATATATATATATATATATATATATATATATATATATATATATATATATATATATATATATATATATATATATATATATATATATTATACGATATATAATATATATTATATATATATATTACCGATATATATATACCGATATATATATACCGATACCGATATATATATATATATATACCGATATCATTATATATATATAATGATTTTTAATCATCTACGTTAAAATAGATTAAATATAATTTTATAAAAATTCTGTTTTTAATATTTTGGCATGCAGAAGGAATTTTGGAGAAATTTTTCCTGAAATTAAAATATCTATTATTATTCTTCTTCATTTAAAACTTTCTTTATACATTATAAAAAGTAGTAACAAGCATTAAATGAGTATATTATCTGCTTCCTGAATTTTGTAAAATTATTACAAAGCATACACACACATACAACACACGACACACACACACACACACACACACACACACACACACACACACACACACACACATATATATATATATATATTATATATATATATATATATATATATATATATATATATATATATATATATATATTATATATATATATATATATATATATATATATATATATATATATATATATATATATATATATATATATATATATATATATATATATATATATATATATATATATATATTATATATATATATATATATATATATATATATATATATATATATATATATATATATATATATATATATATATATATATATATATATATATATATATATATATATATATATATATATATATATATATATATATATATATATATATATATATATATATATATATATATATATATATATATATATATATATATATATATATATATATATATATATATATATATATATATATATATATATATATATATATATATATATATATATATATATATATATATATATATATATATATATATATATATATATATATATATATATATATATATATATATATTATATATATATATATATAATATTATATATATATATTATATATATATATATATATATATATATATATATATATATTATATATAATATATATATATATATATATATATATATATATATATATATATATATATATATATATATATATTTATATATATATATATATATATTAAATTAAGGAAATGTGTTTTAAAATTAAAGAAATTCAAATAAATGTCTTCGCATCGAAACAAAAAAACTTATTTCTTTTATAGAATTATTTTTAGATTATTAACTAATATATTTGAAGTAAAATCTTTTCCTTAGAGGCTTTTAAGATAATGGCATTCTGCAGAACTATTTTCATTACTCTCATCAAAGCAGCAAAGCCTTTGAGAGAGAAAAATAAATAAAAAAAAAAAAAAAAAAAAATTAAAAGAAAATGAAAAAAAAAAAATTTTAATTTTTCTTCTTCTTACAAAGGAAATAGAATTTTATATTTTTCCTTTTAAAATTTTTATTTGTTTTTATTTTACATGAAAGGTTTTCAGGTAAATGATTTAAAAAAAAAATAAATATAAATTATTTATTTAAAAAATAAATAAATAAATTTTAAAATAATTTATTAAAATAAAAAGAGCATAATAAAAATTTTTAAATTTTTTTAGAATTTTTTAAAATAATTTAAATATTGAATAAAAATAATTTTAAATAATAATAATAATTTTATTAATAATAATAATTAATAATAAAAATATTTTTTAATAATAGTAATAACATGATAATAATAATAATAATAATAATAATAAATAATAAATAATAATAATAATAAAAATAATGAGAATTTTTAATAGTAATAATAAATAAATAAAAAATTAAAAAAAATGAAAAAAAATAATATAAATATATATATATATATATATATATATATATATATATAATATATATATATATATATATATATATATATATATATATATATATATATATATAATATATATATATATATATATATTATATATATATATATATATATATATATATATATATATATATATATATATATATATATATATTATATATATATATATATATATATATATATATATAATATATAATTCAAGCTTAAAATAGTAATAATAATCAAATAATTGGGCATAGGTGTGAAGATTATGATTTCCATTAATTAATTATTTTTCTCATGAATTCTGCTAAACAGATTTATAAATAGATCCAATGTTCGGAATTCTATGAATAGTGCAAAATTGTACAACAATCGATAAGTTCACAGGATATCTCACATTAAAAGCTATATTTAGACTCCTTAGCGAGCACTCTGATGATTCACTATATGCAAATATAAGCAGTCTAAAATGTGGTTATCGAAGATCAAAAATGAGTTATTTTTGTACGCTCAGAGGCTCAACCTGCCTAAGAGCATAAATTATTCCTCCTGACTGAAATACCTTATCAGTTATTTTCTTAATATATAAGTTAAATCTAAATGTATCCTTCAGTAGAAGACCCAAATTGTTAAAGGTAGATAGATACTCTCTAAATTCTGCAAGTTGCAGAAAAGAAATCAAAAACTGACCAAAAGTCTTGAGGAAGACAGCATGAATTTAGTTTAGAGTGAATAAAGCTAAGTTTGATCCGATTCCAACTAGAGATCTAATTTGAGTCCACTTCAGTGGCAAGGAAATAAATATAACACCATCGGATGGAGTAAAAAGGAGAATTTTATCTGCATAAAGCAAAAAAGAACTTAGACTTTTTAATAATGTGCATCACGTCATTTATATAAATTAGGAAGAAAAGAGGACCAAAGTAAGAGCATGCATTACACAAATAATTATTATTATTATTGTTATTGTTTATTACATCAGAGAAATAACGGAAAGATATTTTTAACATACTTTGTAACATAATAATAATAATAGTACATTATCAAGTTTTATTAATAGTAAAAATAGTAAAACTCGAATAATAGTATATAAGGTGGCTTTTTTTATTTTTTATTTGTTTTTATCATCACTATGATTTATTATTATTATTATTATTATTATTATTATTATTATTATTATTATTATTATTATTATTATTATTATTATTATTATTATTATTATTATTATTATTATTATCATTTTATTATTATTTTTATATATTTTTATTATTTACTATTTTAATTATTATTATTATTTTAATTACTATTATTATTATTTTTATTATTTTATTATTTATTTTTTTTTTTATTATATTATTATTTTATTAAATTATTATTTTATTTTTATTTAGTTTCAAATTTTAATTATTAATTTTGATTTTTATTCAATTTTATTATTAATTATGTTATTATTTTATTAATTATTATTATTATTATTATTACATTATTATTATTATTTTTATTATATTATTATTATTGTTTATTATTAATTATCATTAATTATATATTATTATATTATATTATTTTTATTATTATTATTATTATTAGAAAGTCTGATTCAAAATTTCTCTCTAAAAACTACAGTCTTTTCTATCCCAATCTTCTCTCTTGTTTGTCAATACGTAGTTGCCTAAGTGTGTGTTTGTTACTATCTCTGGTTACTATGCAGAAAGGCAGAAAATGCTAATTTTTTAATATCAAGGTTCCGTAATTACTCTGAACATAAATAAAACCTCACATATTCTAAAGCTTCTCAATAATGAAACTTCAGGATATTTGCACTCTGTCATTAAACAGTCACAACTTTAAAGTCATAAATGTAACTGTAAATTAAATTCTGACAAACCTAATAAAACAAACAGTGCCAACAACCAATCAATCTCAGTAGCATAAAATCCCTTCCATACTATACCACCATTTGTCAATCAGGTTGTCACGCTCCCCTCCCCCCCGCCGCCCTTGGGGGTCGTGATGATATTTACGGGAGATCGCAGTGGATTACAAAAAATAAAACACTTAACGTACGAAAAACTTTTGAAATTCTTTCAAAATCTTTGTTTACTTTAAGATACAAACAAATTTTAAACTGCGAAATTTGTACTTTTTAAATATTTTCAAATGATTTTTAAAAAAAAAATAAAACTGTTGTTTTCATAAAATCATTGATAATATTTTAAGATTATTTATCGACAGTAGGATAAATATCGCAATCTCAACTTTTGAATTTGACACCTGCCAGGCGTATGAGTTTTGTTCATTATCATTATCGTTATTTATTATTATTATTATTATTTATTATTATTATTTTCATTATTATTATTATTTTCATTATTATTATTATTATTATTATTATATATTATTATTATTATTATTATTATTATTATTATTATTATTATTATTATTATTATTATTATTATTATTATTATTATTATTATTATTATTATTATTATTTCATTGCTATATACTTAAATATAACATTATTAGATTTTATTTGATGTATACTTTCCAAATTATATAACAATTTTCTGTATGTGAATACATAATGTATGAAATGAAACATGATCTCACGGGACAAGCCAGTCACCATATCAGACATTTTCTGTTAAAAGAATATTATTAATATATTCGAAATTTTAAATCTCTCTCTCTCTCTCTCTCTCTCTCTCTCTCTCTCATATATATATATATATATATATATATATATATATATATATATATATATATATATATATATATATATATATATATATATATATATATATATATATATATATATATATATATATATATATATATATCCTCAGTATTGTAACTTACCAAACCTAATCTATTCATCTTGTGTTTGTTCCAAGCTTATTTTAACATTTGTTATACTAATTAAACAATGATGAAAATATTTCTGTCATGCGTTTAGTAATTCAGACTTGATCTGCATGTGAAAAGCTTTTTAAATTTAATTATTTATTGTTATTGAAAATTTTATCTTTTTGATCATATCTTGTTAAAATCATACTTAAAAAGAAAATTGTTTTTTGATGCCTAAATCATTTTTTATAATCTATATAAAATGATTTTTGTAGATAGTTCAATACTTCAGAAGTTATATATATATATATATATATATATATATATATATATATATATATATATATATATATATATATATATATATATATATATATATATATAGATTATATATATATGAGTAAATAATTTTTTTAGCATTTACATATTTAACAATTTCAACTGCAATGAGAATGATCATCATTCCCTTTAGATTATTATTATTATTATTATTTTATTATTATTATTATTATTATTATTATTATTATTATTATTATTATTATTATTATTATTATTATTATCTTTAAAATTGGAATTTATTCGTGCTTAAAATCAAACGCATGTTTGTTTCAAAATTGCTCTTTATCACTTTTTATTTTTAACTTTTTCTGAAAAATTTCTATTTTAAAATCGAAATTGAACAGAATACCATTCAATTCTGTTCATTTTTGCATTTGATCGAGAAATACTTAAATTTATTTCTTTCGTTAGTAAGTAAATTGTAATTTTTAAATGAGAGTGTTCATAATTTATTTTAATAAAAAATTTCAATTAGTGTTTTAATTCACTTATTAAAGATTCAAAAGTTTCATATATAATTTTCAGCTTATTCATTCTATCAGAATATTATTCATAATTTTTATGATTCCTATAAGAATATTTGTATTAGGATTTATCATTACTTGACTTTGTTGCTATAGTTACAATAAAAGCCTAGATTTAATTGGAAAGGATTTAAAGATGAACTATTTGTGTAAAACTTAATGCTAAAAAACATACCGATTTGAAAGCCAAAGTATTGCCCAAGAAAATAAAAACATAAATAAAAACAAAATGGTATTATTTTATTTTTTAAATAGAAAATACCAAAATATTAAGTGTTTTAATATTTAAAATATGACACAAAAACTATTATATTATTAAATACCCTTGTAATAAAGAACAAAACTAATTGTGGTAAGAGCATAGAGCTCGACTGCTTGATTATATATATATATATATATATATATATATATATATATATATATATATATATATATATATATATATATATATATATATATATATATATATATATATATATATATATATATATATATATATATATATATATATATATATATATATATATAAATATTATAATTTTATAGGGGAAGGATGTGGCGCCATCCGGAGCTATGAAAATACCCTCTACTGGGCATAACCCCCGGAGTGATAGTGGGCTAGACCATTCCGTCTCACTCCGTTACCCTTTGGTTCGTTCCTTTTCGTGCTTCACCTTCTCAAAGGGTTTCTAGTGTACCCTTGTCTCATATTGGAGTGCATATGCTCCCAGTACCTCTCCACCCCATTTCTTCACATGTTCCAACAAATTTACAAGAGCTTATTCATCATACATTACCTTTTAAAAAAGTTAAAATGGCGAAATTTAAATCAGCCTTGGAGATGCTTGGAGGGGCGGCATCCAAATAATGCACCTCATCCACTCCTCGTCCCATCGTCACTTGGGAGTTGGCAGCCTCCGATTTCTGCAACATTCGTGGTATTTTTCTAATTTTCCCTTTATCAAACACTATCTCTTTTCTTATAAACCTTACCTCTTATTCTTAACCGAAACTCTGGTACTTGGGTTCGCTAGCAGCAAATCTTATTCTGTTACCTCCTACTGTCTCTATTCACAATATTTAAGCCAAAGGCGGATGTTGAGCATATGTTCTCAATGATATTGTTTGTTCTCGTGTCTCTGATTTGGAATCTTCTGAATTCTCTACTCTATGACTTAAGCTCTCTTGAAATTCTAAAACTAAATTCATTTGTTCTGTCTACTTATCTCCTAATTCTACTGACTATAAAAATTCTTTGACTTTACTGTAAACTTCAAAATAGAACACATTCTTTCTTTCTTCTCCTTTCTCCGAAATCATCATTTTAGTTGATTTAAATGTTCACCACCGCCAATGGCTTTCATCTAATTCTCATGACCCAGTTGGTGAACTCGCCTGCGACTTTTCTATACAGAATAACTTTGAGCAGTTGGTGCAACTCCCTACCCGTATCTGACCGTCTTGGTGATGAACCCAACATACTTGATCTTTTCCTAATCTTTTATTTTTTTCCTTATAGTGTTAAACTCTTTCCTCCTCGGAGTTCATCCAATCACCTTCCTATCTTCTTTTCTTGTTCTGTCTCTTCAAGGCTTCCGTAAAAGTGAATGGCCCCAGTCTTCGGAGAGGAGACGTTTCTAGCATTTCGGTGCTATTAACTAGTCTGACTTTTCAGATTTCCCATGGAATGATCACTGCTTCCGTGGCACAGTCCCTCGAAGTATGCAAACCGCATAACCGAGCTGATTCACTCTGGCATGCAGACGTACATTCTATATTATTTCCCTTTTACTAAACCTATCAAACCTTGGTTTAACTCTACTAGTTCTCGTGCTATCAGCCACAGGGATGCTGCTATCAGGGATTACCGTCTTCTTCAAACTCCAGAAACTCATGTACTTTATTTCATCCCGGAATCGTGCAAAATATATTCTTCGTAACACTAAAAAAACTCTTTTCTCCGTCGTAAATGTTATAATCTTTCTGGTTCCTCTTCCTCTCGATCTTTCTGGCATTTTGCAAAAAATGTCAACTCTAACTTTGCTTCTTCCTTTTTCCCTCCTCTAGTTTCTTCTGACAGGCACAACTGCCGTTTTACCTTCTATTAAATCTGAACTCTTCTCTCAAACTTTTGCCTCTAACACTACCTTAGACTATTCCGGAGCTATTACTCCTCCTTCAACCCCCTACAACTAATTTACTTAATATAGTTATCTTTTCAAAAGATGTCATTTTCCTCTCTCTGAGCTTAAACACTAAGAAGGAATATGGTCCTGATGGTATTTCTTTTTCAGTTCTCAAAACTTGTACTTCTGAGTTTGCACCCAGCCTTGGTAAACTATTTCTCATCTGTCTTTCTACTTTAGCCTTCCATTCTTGATAGAAACGTGCGATCATTCAACCTGTGCCGAAGAAGGGGGATACCTCTCACCCCTCTAACTATCGTAGTATTTCTTTAACTTACGTTCTTTCTACAGTGTTCGAATCTATCGTTAACAGGAAGATTTGGAACCACCTCAATTCTTCTAATCTTATCTATGATCCCTAGTTTGGTTTTCTACTGGTGATTTTCTTTCCCTTCTTTCTGACTCTTGGTCCTCCGCTCTTCAGTTTTTCGGTGAATCTTCCGCTGTGGAGCTAGACATATAAAAAGCCTTCGATAGAGTCTGACGCAAAGCTTAATTTTCCAAACTTCCATCATTCGGAATTTATCCTTCTCTCTGTGTCCTTCTCTCTAATTTCCTTTCTGGTCGTTCTATAGAAGCTGTTGTAGACGGCCACCGTTCTTCCTTTATTTAAATCTATAAATAGTGGTGTTCCAGAAGGATATGTTCTATTCCCAACTCTCTCTCTACTTACTATATATATATATATATATATAATATATATATATATATATATATATATATATATATATATATATATATATATATATTATATATATATATTATATATATATATATATATATATATTATATATTATATATATATAATATATATATATATATATATATATATATATATATATATATATATATATATATATATATATATATATATATATATATATATATATATATATATATATATATATATATATATATATATATATATATATATATATATATATATATAATCATGCGAACTTTACTTAATCTTGAAACCTCATTATTGCCTTGATCCAAACATCGCAAAACTAAATTTTATTTCATTAAATATTAATTAATTTAAATAATTAACACTTGACTCATTGTTGAATATTCTCAAGATTTGATTTCTCTATTGAATGTCAAAATGAAAATGTACGATTATTATTATTATTATTATTATTATTATTATTATTATTATTATTATTATTATTATTATTATTATTATTATTATTATTCAGTCACTCTTTAAGAAAAAAATTTCCTCTACTTTTTTATTAAAATAATGATAAACATTTTATTTTACATATTTATATTATTATTACTATAAAAATGTTTATTATTTGTGCGGTGGCAATAAGTCTACGGTATATACTTGGTCATTTCGGAGGGCGAAGCCAGACGATGTTTGCGCAAGTCTAAGCCTTTGGGTTTATAGGTATTGCTTCAACAGCGCTTATTATTATTATTATTATTATTATTATTATTATTATTATTATTATTAAATTGTATACGTTTCCCTTCCACGGATCTAAAAATTACTTTGTTCTAAGTTAATTTTCTTTAAGACGATTCTGGAGAATAATTTACAAGCAAAATAAAATGAATAATTATATTTCTTTACCAACGCGTTTCGCCTACAAAATTAGGACATTTGCAGAACTTGGAATTATATCCGTGAATGAGTTTACATACAGAAATTACGATAAAATAAATTAATATTATAATAATTTTGATAATATATTTCAAATAGTATTAAGTTTAAGGGACATAAATTGAATTTTATGTTAATGACGGGCCTATAGCTTTTAATGTAAAAAGCCTCTGCAGTTTTTAACTTTTGGACTTTTAAAATGAGTTGATGATATATTTTGAAGTGTTGTCTTTTCGTGTTCTATACTGAAGTGTTTATAATTTTTTTTATTTTTATTTTTTTTTATAAATTTGCTAGTTGTGTATCTAATATACGTCGTACAGTCAGACTCAGGTCATTGAAATTGGTACACATCATGATGACTGTCAGACGAGGTATTTCTTATAGAAAAAACGGATGAAAGTTGCCTTCCTTTGTAATATAATCTAACTGTGATATTTTCATTGGTTGTAGGTTTGAAGTGGGATTTCAATGAGTTTCGCAGACATTTTTCCTTCTTATCAAAATCAACTGGTTTTGAAGTTTTAAAGTAAAATTTTATACCATTTTCATTGTTTTTTTTTCGATATTTTTGTTATTTTTATAGAGTTCAGTAAAAATTCTTGTTAATCAAATTTTCAGTTATAGGTAAGGAGTGATCGCAGTTAATTAAACTTGGTCTAATCCGTTTAGCTTCTTCAAGAAAGGATTTCCAATCACAGCATAGATTGTAAGCACGATATATAAAGGACTTGGCAATTGCCTTTTTGTAAATATCTGGGGAATAAGTCAAAATTTAGGTATAATTTATTAATCAGTGGGTCTGACGTGTGTATATTGTGTATATACTGCCATTATCATTAATTTAAATTTTAATGTGAAGTTTATTATATTGTTTTTAAAGGTGTCATGGGTAAATTTTAGGCAAGATTATTCATGCAAACTGTTTACGAACAAAGGAATGTAGTCCTGGCTTTTAAATACAGCTAGCGTGATATCAATATACTATGATATCAACATATCTTATGTAGAAGTCTGGGTTAAAAATATTGTTTTTCTTCAATGATACTGTTTTCTAATTTAGACATAAAAATCTGCGAAAGTAGGGCCGAGTGGTGAGTCCATTGCAACTCCATCTATTTGTAGATATAATTTATTTTGAAACTCAAAAGGTGTTTGAATGCAGCTGATTAATAATAAGTTTTTCATTTGTTCTTCTGATAAATATGGAGGAGGAAGGCTATTAGAATTTTTTCTATGATAATATTAATACTTTCAATGACCAGAACGTTAGTATATAATGATTCAACTTCTAACGAAGCAAGAATATCAGTATTGTCGCTTTTTAGATTAGATAATTTGCACAGAGTTTCCTTGCTGGACTTAACTATATATTATGTAAGAAGTATTCAAATATGGACGGATTATATTGTTAAGATATTGAGCAATGTAATGCGTAGCTTTTTTTTTTTTTAAATAAAGTTCACATCTCATGGGCATTGCCCTATTCAAGGAAAGGAACTTTTCTAGGTAGTATATACCTAGGATCCCCAAGTGGAATCGAACCGGCACCCTCAATCACGTAAGTTCAATCACTCTACAGTTTGAGCCACACATAGATATTACCGGACGTATGGGAAGGTCTTTCGAGTTTTATGTATTTTAGGTAGTCCGTAGATGTGTCCAACATTATAATATCCTGTTCTCTTAATTTTATTTGATATTATATGATTATTAATTTCATAAGCTATTTTATTAATATTGTTTTTGGTAATATAATTTATACTCTGGAAAAATTTCTGGCCTCTTGTCAAAAATATCTCTAAAAACTTCTGTAAATCTGCCTTTCCTCCTCTTATTCGCTCTGATGGTTCTGTAGCTAATACTCCTACTGAAAAGGCTAATCTCTTCGGCCTCCTTTTCTCATCTAATTCCACCCTGATCGATTCTGGCATTCCTCCTCCTACTCCTCCTCTCAGGTGTCCCATGTCTCTACCTGTAATTACTCATGATCGGGTGCATGGGATCCTGAAATCTATGAACGTCAGGAAGGCCAGTGGCCCGGATGGCATTCCCTCCTCGTGTTCTGAGGGAGTGTGCTTCCGAGTTAACGCCTGTCCTTGTTCAGCTCTACTCTCTATGCCTTAATACTAATACTTTTCCTCAATGTTGGAAGCGTGCATTTGTTCAACCGATCCCGAAAAAGGGTAGCCGCTCTGACCCTTCTAACTATCGACCTATAGCTCTCACTTGTGTTCTGTCTAAAATTTTTGAAACTCTCCTCAACTCTCATTTCCTGGATCATTTGGAGTCTCATTCTCTTCTCTCTGATCACCAGTATGGCTTTCGACGCTCGAGGTCAACTGGTGACATACTTTCCTATCTTACTGATCTATGGTCTTCTGCCCTTAGGGATTTCGGGGAGTCTTGTGTGGTGGTGCTTGACATATCCAAGGCTTTTGACCGGGTATGGCATGCGTCGCTGCTCTCCAAGCTTCCTTCCTTTGGGTTTCCTCCTTCTCTTTGCTTACTCTTGTCTAGTTTTCTCTCAGATCGTTCCATTCGGCACTTGTAGATGGAGCGACCTCTTCCTCTTTTTCTGTCAACTGTGGTGTTCCTCAGGGTTCTGTTTTATCTCCAACTTTATTCTTACTTTTCATTAACGATCTTCTCCACTGCACTTCCAACTCTGTTCACTCTTATGCTTCAACTCTTTAAAAACTCAACTTCTTCACATCTCCCTCTCAAAAACACCTCCCAACTTTCCTATCCTCTTCGACGGCTCTCCCGTCTCACCTGTAAATAACATTAACATTCTTGGTCTAAACATAAACAATAAACTGTCTTGGAAACCTCATATCACAATGGTTGCTAAAGCGGCCTCTAAGAAGCTGGGAGTTCTGTTCAGGTTGCGAGAATTTTTTTCTTCTGAGCAGTTACTCCAAATATATAAGGGTCTTATCCGCCCTTGTATGGAGTACTGTTCTCACATTTGGGGGGCTCCGGCTCCTCCTCTCTTCTGGATAGGGTTGAGTCAAAAGCTAAAAGATTAATAAACTGTCCCCTACTTTCAAACTCTCTTGACCCCCTATCTCTGCGACGTGACGTTGGCGCACTATCTCTTTTCTATAGGTACTACAATGGCAGGTGCTCGAGGGAATTGACCTCTCGCATTCCTCCACCGTTGCGTCGTCCTCGTTGCACAAGGGGTGCCTTGCTTTCGCACCAATTTTGTGTGGAAGTGGGAAACCCCAGGCTAGCTCGTTGTGGTGCCTCCTTCTTTCCAGCCACCTCTGTTCTGTGGAACTCTTTGCCATCGTCTATTTTTCCTCCTGTATTTAATCTTCCACTCTTCAAGGCTTCCGTCTGTGCCCACCTGAGGGATGTGCGTTAGGTGTGTTAGAGTGAGTTTTTTTCCTCTGTGTGTGCCCCCTCCATGAATAGGGCTCTGCCCGTGAGTGATGGCGTTTCTGTAAAAAAAAAAAAAAAAAAAAAAAAAAAAAAAAAAAAAAAAAAAAAAAAAAAAAAAAAAAAAGGTATAAATTTGGTAGTATTCTTAAGGATGTTTTTCAGTTTACTTTCATAACTTGGTCAATTCATTATTACTATACCTCTTCCTTTATCTGATCGTTTGAAAATTATAGCATTGTTGTTTTTTTAGTGTGGAGATTACTTCCTTTTCTTCTATAGTAAGATTACTTTAGTGTGAATCTTTAAGAAACGAGAATGAAAAAGTTTTAAGTTTGGTTTTAAGACAATCTTGATCTTGAATTGTAACGTTCTTTATTATTTGTTGTTTAAGGAGAATATCATTATAGAGTTTTTCAACTTCGATGCTTTTATTAATTTTATTAGATTTTGTTTTAAGACCAATCCTTTGTTAAGCAGGTCAGCTTCATGGGTATTTACGTCAACGTAGAGATGTTGGTGATAAATGACTTTTCTTCTTTAAGAATGAATACACTATTATAGAAGTTTTGTAATTTTGAGATATGTCTAAAATGGATGTCTTCTAATTCATGAAACTCACGACTTGGTAAAATAAAATATTAGCGATTAATAATAAAAATTACTAGTTGATTTCTTAAGAGTTAAAAGAGGTAAAAGAGCTTGTCCTGTTTCATCTTTTAATTTTTTTTTTTCAAGAAGTTTAAATTTGAAGTCCAAAATCATCTTATTTATTATTATTACATTTATAAGTTATTATTATTGGTTATCATCGTTATTATTATCATTATCATTATTATTTTGTTACTATTGCTATCATTATCCTTATCATTGTAAAAATTATTGGCTTAGAGTTATTTCAGTATTATTATTATTGTTATTATTTTTTAAATTTTTATCCTTATTATTTTTTAAAGAAATAGATTAGGTTAAGATTATGATTATAATGTATATTACATTGTAAATTTTTTTTTTACAATATTCAAAATTTGTTTCTTATTAGAAAATTATATTACGTATGTTATTATGTATAATTTTAATGGACTCAATGTAAGAATTCGTCTCCCCAGAGACCAATTTCAGTTTTGTATCAGTACAAGATGTTTATGTGAATTCGTAACTGAAAAAAGAGTATTATTATTATTAATTATTTTTATTATTAATATTATTATTAAAAAAATAATTTTTTTTAAAAAAAAAAAAAAAAAAAAAAATATATATATATATATATATATATATATATATATATATATATATATATATATATATAATATATATATATATATATATATATATATATATATATATATATATATATATATATATATAATATTTCATTATGTAAGAGTTAGATAAACAACTGAATATTTTAAATGCTTTTTTTCAAAGGATTTTATGTTATAGTTGCCTTGAACTTTCGCTCACTTTAGCATAAAAATATAAAATATTCATATGAATTTAAATTTAAGTTGCATACTTGGTCAGTCTTCACTCACTTTCCCACTTTTTATAAACAATATATATATATATATATATATATATATATATATATATATATATATATATATATATATATATATATATATATATATATATATATATATATATATATATATATATATATATATATATATATATATATATATATATATATCAGTGGCGGCTCGTGACCTGGTTGCAGGTTTCTTCAAAAACCATTATATATAACTAGCTTGTGTACAACTGTTATTTATTACTTTTTATTTCTAATTTTTTTTAATAGGATTAAATATTTAATCAATTGCATCTAATTATATTAACACTCCAATGAAGCGCTATTTAATGCAATTTTGCTTAGTTATTCAAAACGAAGAAAAAAGTGGATGTGGTTTGCAAAAATTTTGCAAACGGATGCTTTAATATAACGAACAAAAGAATTGTGTATACACAATTGCTGCGAGAGCATTTCTATTCTGACAATATGGTTTGTAAAAGAAATGCAAACCTTCCTTTATAGGTTTTAGCGTACAAAGATTTTGAAAGAAATTTTAAAAAAAAGTATTCATATATATAATATATATATATATATATATATATATATATATATATATATATATATATATATATATATATATATATATATATATATATATATAATATATATATATATATATATATATATATGTGTGTCGTGTGTGTAAAATGTCGGATGCAGCCACCTATAAATTGTATCACGAGCCGCCCTATATATATATATATATATATATATATATATATATATATATATATATATATATATATATATATATATATATATATATATATATATATATATATATATATATATATATATATATATATATATATAAAATAAGAGTAGAGGTGAAACTTAATTTAATTACAAAGGTGAATTCTGAGAAGAATATTTAATTTGAGCATTTCAAATGAAAACCTTGAATTGTTTGTAAAGATATTCGAATTGGTTTCAAAAGGAAAAATATAAAGACATTGTCATTCCCTTAAGATAAATGAATAGTTTCAGTTATTTATTAATTAATATATTATAGTAATTATTAATTAACATAAAATATTGATAATTATTTTACAATTTAATGCCATATATGAGAGTTGAAGTGAAAGTAAACATTTATTCTGTAGTTTACAGAATTTGTTTTCCTAAGTAATGACAAGAGTTCTTGCAGCAAACAATAAACTATACAATTTTCTCTTTTCTTTTCTGCTCTTTCTCCTGCTGAGAGTATCGAATTCCTCCTTTTGTATTGAGAACTCTTCTCCAGCAACAGCTATACCTATATCATGAACATCGAGTGTAGACTCACAGATGCCGATTTTCAACCATGGATACGTTAAAACTGTTCTCTAAGACAATTCTTTTATCTCCATTTTCATTCATTCAATCCAAAAATTCGTTACGAATAACCACAATTGTCATAATGATCATCAATGAGGTGCCAATTACACTCATACAATTAAAAAATTTCGACATCACGAAATATTTGCATGTGTGCTGGTATTGTTCGGTCTAATGTATTTGCCTCACACTTCAACCGGAGAATCTTACATTCGAATTTTAGAGCACGAGCTGTCGGAACCAATGACAACATCCCAATACCACATTCGCAGTTACCTTTGGTTCAAGCAAGAAAATATTCCACCACACTTTAGTGTGAACGACAGATGTTTCTGAAGTATCGTTTTTTAGAGGAGGACCGATAGAGTGGTCAGCACGTTGTCTTGATTGAAACCCAGTGGAACTTTTATTTTAGGAACATTTACGAAGTTTTGTGTATGGGTGTACCTTTATTTATTGAAACTGTTTCTCCTTTAGTTGTCAATACAACAACGGTTCTAACTTTCTCCAAGTAATTCAGACAAACCCTACACACACACACACACACACACACACACACACATTATATATATATATATATATATATATATATTATATATATATATATATATATATATATATATATATATATATATAATATATATTTCTAATGTGCTATTGGGGATTCGAACCATGACCTTTACGATGGCAAGTTAAAGCGCTAATTTTAGCGCATAGATTAAAAATTTTAAAAATTTCACTCCACGGGTTATGGTGGTTTTATATATATATATATATATAATATATATATATATATATATATATATAATATATATATATATATATATATATATATATATATATATATATATATATATATATATATATATATATATATATATATATATATATATATATATGACTGTTTGTTTCTCTTAATCGTGCGTATGTGTGCAGAATGGGGTGTGTGCGCAGGTGTAGATTATCTATGCACTTCACCAATGTCCGTGGCTTACGCTCTAACTTAGCTTCTGTGGAATACAACCTCTCAAACTCTCATTCTAACCTTTTACTATTGTCTGAGACCCAGATATCAAGGAATTCCTCCTCTAACTTTTTTTAATATATCCAACTATAGGTATTTTTCATAATTTCCGTTCTAAGGGTGGAGTTTTTGCCAACGCTGACACTAACACTCCGGTAACACGTCTTGTAAATCTTGAATCTCCTAACTTCGATGCTCTGTGGCTTAAAATCTTTCTTCCTACCACTTCAATAATCTTGTGGTTCTGCTACTGTTCTCCTAATAGAACAGATTTTTTCTACCTTTTTTGAGTGCCTAACTACTACTAACAAGACTGTTACATCTTCACATCCAAATACTGAGGTGCTCTATTTAGGGAATTTCAATGTACGCAACACTGAATGGTTGGGTTCCTTTCATAATTGATTCAGGAGGAGAGGAGTCCGAATCATTCAGCATTCTCAACGATCTGGAGGCAGCTGATTAAAGAATCAACACTCATTCTAGATCCGCTCTTGACTTATATTTCACTACAAGTCCTTCTCTCTATAAATAACCTATCTTCGCACCTATTGGTAACTCCGACCACAATCTAATTTCACTTAATTTCATCCTCTCTCCAACTTCTCCACCCTGCCGTAAGCGTATCTTCAGACCCTTTGATCGGGCTGACTGGGTGGCTTTGCGTTGCTTCTACGCCAACTATCCAGGGAGGGACTGCTTTGTCTCTGAAGACGCTTCGGTCTCTGCCGATAAGGTCGGGGTCATAATCGTTGATAGGATGAACAGGTTCATCCTTTCTTCAACTAAATCTTTCTCTCCTCAAAATCCATGGTAAGATCGAGCCTGTTCTCGTACCATTCATTCTAGAGATATCGCGTATCGAGAATGGAAAATTCTCCTTCACCTATAACTCTCGCTAATTTTCATTCAGATCGGAATCGTTGCAGGGATATTCTTTGACGAGCAAAGCGGACCTTTTTAACAAACGAAGGTGTGCCGATCTCCTAAATTCTCCTACCGATAAATTTTTCAGGACTCTTACCAAAAACATCTCCAATTTCTGTAAATCATCCTTTCCTCCTCTTATTCGCTCTGATGGTTGTGTTGCTAATACTCCAACTGAAAAGGCTAATAATCTCTTTGGCCTCCTGTTCTCTTCGAACTCAACCCTGGACGACTCCGGCAATCTTCCTCCCACTACTTCTCCTCACAAATGTCCCATGCTCTTACCTGCAATTACATTTGATCAGGAGCATGGGCTTCTTAAAACTTGAACGTTAGGAAGGCAAGCGGCCCGGATGAAATTCCTCCCAGAATTATAAGGGAGTGTGCTTCTGAGCTTTCCCCATCCCTCGTTCAATTTTCTCTCTATCCCTCAATACTAGTACTTTACCTCAGTGTTGGAAGCACGCATTAGTCCAACCTATTCCGAAAGAAGGTAGCTGCTCTGATCCTTCGAACTATCGTCTTATAGCTCTCACTTGTATTCTGTTTAAGATCTTTGAAAATTTTTCAACTCTCACTTCTTAGATCATCTGGAATCTCATTCCCTTCTATCTAATCACCAGTATGACTTTCGACGTTTGAGGTCTACTAGTGATATACTTATCAACTCTCCTGCTCTCACTAATTCTCTCCAGACTTTCTGCCCGTTGAATTGTTGCGTCACTCTCTATATACTATCGCTATTACAATGGACACTGCTCTTCTGAACTCTCTCGTCGCATACCTCCTCCACTGAAAAGGGCTCGTGCGACTTGACTTTCTACACAGTCTCATCCTTTCTCGTCTCTCTAACCAAAGACTAAACCGCTATGCTCAGTCTTACATGTACTCTACTGGTGAAGTCTAGAACACACTCCTTTCTTCTATTTTCCAAACTTTCTATGACTTACACACCTTCAAACGTCTTGTATCAGGTCACGTCGACCTTTAATTTGACCAGGTTCCCGTCTTTCCCTCTAACTCTGGGGGAAGTTTAGTAGGACTCTGGCCTCTCACCAGAGGTATATATATATATATATATATATATATATATATATATATATATATATATATATATATATATATATATATATATATATATATATATATATATATATATATATATATATATATATATATATATATATATAATTGTTTCAGTTTACCAATATTTTATGCAAGATTTCTAGTATCCAATTTTCCCTTTATTCATTTTAAAACGATTTTTGAGTATTCATTTGATGAGATATTAAGGAATAAATTATATTTGCAGATGATTTTAAAATCCATTCTATTTAATATAGAGGTTAATCATGAAACAAACTTTCCTTGGATTGATGATTTATTAAAAAAAATTTGTATTGGTTTAATGAAAATATTAAAATATTAATAACAATATTCATAAATCCTCATTTTGCAAATTCCTGTATTAATTATTTAATACTTTTCTAAAAATGATAATTTTCAATAAAATATATGAAGGTATTCAAGTTCTGATTGAGTTATTTTATAAGTGTAATATTTATTGGGTTCAAAATGAATATTTTATTATACGTAATAATATGCACAACTTTGGAGAACTTCATAAGTTGAGGAAAAATACTGCAATGTTTGAGAAATGTAAGAAATTAAATATATAGTACAAATTCCCGCCCCACCACTATATATATATATATATATATATATATATATATATATATATATATATATATATATATATATATATATATATATATATATATATATATATATATATATATATATATATATATATATATATATATATATATATATATATATATATATATATATATATATATATATATATATATATATATATATATATATATATATATATATATATATATATATATATATATATGAGAGAGAGAGAAAATTCATTAAAATCTTTAATTAAAACTTTAATAAAACAAATTAAAGGTCGATCTTAAACGCCGAATCTTATTACTTATCGGTTGAATGGAATTTGCAACAGAGCTTTATAAAAGTTTTGAAAAACTTTGCCATTCGACGTCATCACGAAATCAGTGAATTTATGATAAAAGGATATGGCACACATTTATCACTTTAACATTTGAAATACAGCATTTCGAAGATCTGAATTTGAATTTAAATATTGCCTCTTTATTTATATGTATTATTTGTTTAAAGTTAATGGAGTGAAGTTTGTCGATTCTCTTCTGATGCATTTCCTCTTCCGCGGATTTAGTTTCTCCTCCATTGCTTTAAATTCCATTGAAGTCGGGAATTTGCTGTGGTTATCGAGATTCTCTAATATAATATATATATATATATATATATATATATATATATATATATATATATATATATATATATATATATATATATATATATATATATATATATATATATATTATATATATATATTATATATATATATATATATATATATATATATATATATATATATATATATATATATATATATATATATATATATATATATATATATATATATATATATATATATATATATATATATATATATATAGAGAGAGAGAGAGAGAGCCGGCATTTTGAAATTTTCATGATGATAGTTTTTATGCGACTTAGTCTTATTTATTTCCAAATGATAATTCAGGTGGTAATTTGAAAAGAAGCGTACCATAGATTCGCAAATAATTTCTTAAACGTTATGTTTTTTTTTTTTTTTTTTTTTGTACATAAATAAAGAGCTTCTTCACTTTCGTGTACCATTTTTTTTTCTTCATTGTGAGAGAGAATTCTTCAGTCATTTGTATAATTGTTTGTAGAACTACCCCTCTCAATTACTATAATTGTAATTGTTTTGCAATCAAAATGATTGAACTTTTGCAAAGTCATAAGGAGTAGCTATAAAAATTTTTTATCTTATTCAAAGTTTGCGCTATTTTAAACCAAATTTATTTCTTCCTTTCTTCTTTTTCATTTCTTGGGTTATAACTCTCATAATTAACACTATTTTATATGCCTACGTTCTCATGAGAACTAATATAGTTGACTGAAAAGAGTGATTTGCTGTGCCATTTAAAGTATGAAACGCCTTCCAGAGCTTACATACCAACTCTTTTTCACAAAAGAAGCATTATGTTTTTCAGAAAACTTAAGGACAGGATAGATATTCTATTGATTATTTTTAGCTAACTGCGATTAACAAAAATTAAGAAAAATTAAGACTTTTAAATATTTTAGGGGGGGGCTAACTTTTCAAAATAATTGAATAATTATTCATTATATTATTATTATTATTATTATTATTATGCTAATTGAGAAAAACAAAAATTAATAAATAGTAAAAGGAAAAATCTGCGAAGGAACAATTCTTTTAAATTTTATAGGGGGCCTAACTTATACAAAATAATTGAGTAATCATTATTATTATTATTATTATTATAATTATTTTATTAATTAAATTATTACAAATTTAATTAGGTCCATTTAAAAAA